>MASP02001207.1:0-10000 GCA_001693025.2 Colletotrichum lindemuthianum | reverse complement strand
GCTATAACTATAAATAATTAAATTTATAGTAATTATTTATAATAATTAAGAATAAACTTACTGCTAGAATAATATCTATATAGCTTTCACTAGATAGATTTTCTAGCTGAAATCTTTCCAGATAAAATCTTCTAAGCTACTAAAGCTTTCTAAGTAGTAAGGTCCTTATTAGTAACTAAAGTGACTAAAGTTAAAGTTTTTACTGCAGCCTGTTTAGCTGTAGCAGCAGCACTATATTTATATTTTTTTTTAGCAAACTATCTGTAAGTAATATTTAATTAATTAAATTAAAATAAGAATAATAAGTAAACTTACACTACTAAGTAGTAATATTAATAATATTATTATTATAAGGTTTATATATTAATATATTAAGTAGAAATAGTAAATATTTTTTATAACTATCTTAAAAAAGAAGAAGCAAATTAGTAAATATTAAAATATTAATATCTTAGCTATTTTAAAGAATAAAAATATAAGATTAATATTATTTAAATTATATAATCTTTTAATATATATAAATATACTTTATAATAAATTTCAAAATATAATTTCAATTATTACTTTTTTTTAAGGAAGAAGCATTTATATATAGACTATACTATAGATATTTATCTCTAATCTTTTTATTTTTAATTTCTCCAGATTATTTACCTAATAAAAACAATAACAATAATAATAACGTTAGTAAGATAGTAAAGAATACTTTACTACCTCTTTATTTAATAAGATACTAAAAGAATTTCCTTTACTAATAAGCTAATATACAGAAACTTTAAGATATTATTATCTTTAAGTTACAGTAAGTTACTTAAGTTTCTAATAATTTTATAGTAATTAATTATATTAATTAGAATATAGACTACCTTACAGACTCTAATATAGAATAGAAAAGAAAAGTAAATAATAACTACTTATAGAATAAGTATATAAAAAAAACTAAAGCCTGCCTGGAGACTATAACTAATAAGGAGAAGTATTTAAAGTAAGTTAAAAAGTTACTAAAAACCCAGGAAAACTAGAAGATAAAAACTTTTCTTTAGAATACTAAATATATTAATATATTCTAGTTAGCTTATCTTAATATAGAAAATTAGATCTATAATAACGTTTATTTAACTATATAAACTTTTACTACTAAGAACAAATTTAGAATATTTACTTATTTAAAATAGTATACAGAACAATACCTATCTTTTATAAATTATAATATAATATGATATTAATTATACTCCTCCTGATACTTAATCTACTAGAGTTTAATATAATAAAAAGAACTTACTAATTAGTTTTAATAATAATAATAATAATATTTAGAGAGATATTAAGTTTAGAAACCTATTAATATAGATAGAAGAAATTTTTATTAATATAAATACTTATAATAACTATAAGATTAGCTAACGGGCTAAAAAAGTCTAGAGTATTAAATATAAAATCCAGAAGATTATAGAGTAGTATAAGTAGGTAAATACTAACTAATTACTATAATTAATTATTATAAATACTAATAAATTATAGTTAAATAAGAATAGAGAGTTTTAGTATTTCTAAAGAGTCTAGTTTACAGTATTTAAGTACCTTTACGTAAAACTTCAACTTTAGTGTAACTACTTTAGTATTATATTAGAGATTATCAAAAAAAGCTTTATAAAGAATAGATAAGTTAACAGCCTAGCACTCCTTATAAAGGAGGAGTTTCTATTTTACTATATACTTATAAAATACTACAAAACTACTAATATACTAATAAAATCTCTATCTTTAAACTATAAAGTAAAAAAGTAAGTAATATTAAAATATTACAGAATATTTACTAATTATGTTAGGTTTTTTAAGTTTAAATACTACTCTGCCCTTAATATTCTTAGCTACCTCTATATAACTTATAGTTACTATTATATTATTAACTATAAGCTTACTTTTCTAGATATAGTTTAAGAAGTTTATAATAGTAAGCTGAAGTTAGATTAAATTATCTTTCCTAATTTTACTTCCTTATAGTGAAATATTAATTTTATTAAGATTAACTAATTTACTAAAAAGATAGAGAAACACTTTAAGGGAAATATAAAGTATATCCTACTTTATTTATACCTCTAAATCCTATCTTAAATATTCTCTATATCTTAAGATAAATATCAGTAGAAAATTTAAAGCTTAATAGCTAAATTAAACTTTACTTTTATTGAGAAGATTATAGAAGAGATAAAATAGGGAAAATAAGTTAGAAATAATTATTTTATAGTAATTAATTATAATAATTAGTAGAAATCTTAATTTTTAATTAAACTAAAAACTCTAAATGTTGTTTAATAGTTTTTTTAAAAAATTCAAATTCTTTTTTAGTAAAATAACTTATTTCATATAAATTATATAGAGATTTATATCTAGATAAATTAGTAAATACTTTATTTCCTTAAAAATATATTTACTTATAAATTATATAGTAAGGTAATTTTTAGTAACTTCTTATAATATATAAAGTATAGTAAATTAGATTTTAAACTCCTTTTAAGTATAATTTAGTAGAGACTATATAATCTTATATATAAGCTACTTAAATAGTATTTTTAGAATAAGAAAGTTAGTTATTTTTTAAAGTTTCCTAATCTTATATAGAATATAAATTAACTTATTAGATAAAGTTAATATAATAGTAACTAAATATTCTTACCTCCTAAATATTATTATTTTTTCTTCTTAGATAATATAATAATTACTAGCTTCTTATAGACTATTTTTAGTTTATCTAGTAGTTTTCATAGATACTCTAAATCTATTTATATAGCTACTTTTATAGTAAACCCAGTTTAGTTTATATTTAACTTTTATCTGAAAGGAAGAAGTTTAGAGCTAGAGGAAGTAGTCTAACTAGATAAATAGATATTTATATATCTAAATATTAATATATCTCTAACTTCTACTAAAAGTAATAATAGAATTTCTAGAGTTATAATACTAATTTAATAATAATAATAAATATAAGTGTGAGAATAAATTTAATAATTATTAGAATAAGTTTTGTTTATAAAAGTTATAATTTAGTAAATATAAAATTTATAATAAAATATCTAATTATAAATAATTATTAAATATAACCTTATAATACCCTAAAACCTAATTTATATTTTATATTCTATATTTAAGTTAATTAATATAAATATTATAGTAATTACTATTTTATAATTTTGATAGAATATTAAAAAACTATCTCTACTATTTCTAAAATATTATAACTTCTACTTAATATTAATCTGGAGGATAATTTAGATTCTCTATATATTACTAATTTTTATATTTACTATAATTTTATTATTCTTATAGTAAACCTCCTTAGTTAGTTTAATATTTTTTAGTAAACTTTCTAATAATATAATTCTTAAGTTATAGATAGTTAATATTTACTATAAAATAAGGAATCTCTTAAGAAATATTTTAACTAAATAAAAATATTCTAATTTAATATTAAAATACTAATTTAGAATAAGTTTAATTATATATTCTCTCAAACTATTAAATAACTAATAATATTATATAAATAATACTATAAAATACTAGTTTATCCTTATATTAAATTAAGTAATATAAATATTATACTAAAATATTCTAAGATTTATACTCTAAAATTATATAATCAAACTTAGTTAGATAATTTACTTATTAGTAAAGTAATTATAAGTAACTCCTTTTAGTATTTATAGTAATTATTTATAGTAATTAAATTTAGACTTTATCTAGTAATTATATAGATACTTTATAATAAACTCTTATCTACCTAGTAATAGAAGTTAATTTATTATTAAATATTATTTATAATTACTTTTTAAGTAGTTTTACTAACTTCTATAATCTAGCTATAATTTACTAAACTAACTAATATTATCTTAATAGCTATCAGTTGAGACCCTAAGGATTTAGTTATTACTTCTTAGTTTACTTTCTAAAAATAAGAAAATCTTACTTATAATTAATATTTAGAGTATTCCTAACCTTAAATATTCTCTCCTTAAGATTCTTTATTATTTTATTAATAAAAACTAAAATTTATAATAAATTATTATTAATATTACTAATATATCTAAAGAATATATCTAAATATAGTAAGCTAAAATAATAATCTAGCTTTTTTAATATTTTTAAGAGAGAACTAATTAATAGCTATATTTTTAAATAGTTTCAGTAGATAATATTTTATCTTTTAACCTTAAGTTCCTTACTGAAGAATATAATTATTATTTTAAAATTATAATTCCTAATATCTATTATATTAAATATCTTATTTATATTTTTAACTTTATTATCTATAAGATATATTATATAGTTAAAATATTTTAATTTAAAGTTTTTAAAAATAAGATATTTAGTATTAAACTAAAAAATATAGATAGTAAATATAATAGTATATAAATAATTTTCTACTAAAGTTATTTAAAATACTAATATTTTATTATAGAAACGTTTTAGATTTTAAGAATTAAGATTAAGATTAATAAGATAAAGAAAATATTCTAAAATATAATAACTAATAAGCTACTAATCCTATAGATTATAAACTATAAAAATAACTTAACTAAATAATTTTATAAAATAAGAATTATATAAATATAGTTATTTATAAGGTAAAGTTATTTATAGTAATTATTTATAATAATATTAAACTAATAAATAATAAATTAGATAATTTACTATCTCTCTTAAGTTTTTAATATTTAAGTTCTAAAAATTTAAAAAGTTTTAAGAATTTACTTAACTATAGGAAAGATTTCTAAGATTTCTATAAGATATTTATATTTAATAGAATTTAATAACTATTATATATATCTAAATTAGATTCCTCTAGTAAATTATTAATATATAATTCTAGAAGTAAAAAGAAAACTAGGAAAATATAATTTTAAATATAAAATAAGAAGTTTTAAATATTTTACTTAATATTATAAAACTTTTTATTCTATTTACTAATCTTATTAATTATATATAGAATATTATCCCTAAGTATATCTTTATCCTCTTTTAGATTATTTTACTATATTTTCAGATATATATTATTATTCTGAAAAAGAAGATTAACTATAATAATTATAGTTAGATATTTATAATTACTAATATAACTTTAAATAGTTAGAATAAGTTTAATAAGTATATTAATATATTTTTTAGATTAGATTCTTTTTAGGTTTATAATATTATTACTTTCTTAATTCTAATAGTTAGTATTTTAATCTCTTAAATATAGAATATTTAATTTAACTTTAGCTAAACTCTTAAAACTTTTATAGATACTAAAATTATTTAATAATAAGTTAAATAAAATTTTATTAGAATCTATATAAATTAATATTATCTAAAAACCTAATAGATTATCTAGTAGACTAATAATATTTAACTATCAAGTTTATTTAGCTTTATATAAATAATATAGTTTAATAATCTAATAAAAAAGATATTTATAGTAATTAATTATAATAATTAACTATATTAATTATTTTTAGGATATTTAATTAAGAATATAGTAAACTTAAAATATTTATAATAAATATTTTAATATAAATATATTTATCTTACTTATTTAATTCTAAAAATATTTTTAATATATTTTTTAGTTATACTTACTAGTGAAATAATTTAAACTTTTTAGATAAAATTTAATTATAGATATTTCTAATTTAAAAATATTTATATTATAGTTATATATTATCTTTATATCTAAATTATATTTGTTTTTTAAATATTTATTTAGTTTAGTATATAATATTTATTATTATTCCTAATTTAATCTTTTAGCTAAAATAATTTTTAAGTTTCTTACTATTAAAATTAAGTAATTAGAGAAAATCTAACTATCTTCCTCTCAGTTAGAAAGAATATTTAATAAAAAAGATAAAATTATTATTATAACTGAAAAATATTAATATATAATTTATATTATTTTTAATTATAGTTTTTCTTTAGATAAAATAGAAATATAGAATTATTTTTAGATTTATTAATTATTTACTAGCTTCTTAATTAAAATTTTCCCTAAAGAAGATACTAATAAGAATATAATTAGTAATTTTTCTAATAGAGAAATAAATAAAAATAATAACTAAAATAATAATAAAAAGTTTAGTATTTAAGATTCTGAGAGGAATTCTCCTCCTCTTCTAAACTTCCTTCCTCCTCTAAATCTTAAAAATACTCTATTATAAAATTATATAGTAAAATCTTCCTCTAAATAATCTTACTAAAATAATATTAAGGATTTTTAAAATTAAAAATTAGAAAAAAGAAAGAAAACTATAATTATAAAAACTACTAGCTAGTAACTTTTATAGTAATTATTTATATTTATCTCTAGTTAGTTTATAATAATTATTACTATCTTTTTATATTTATTATTTTATATATTTCTTCTATTTTTTTCTTCTATTAAAAATATATTTATAGGTAATTTTAAGTTACTTATAATTATCTATTATACCTAATAGGTAATTATAAGTAACTTAATATTACCTATAGGTAGTATCCTTTTTTTTACCTATACNNTATACCTATTTACTACCTACAGGCCTAATAGGTACCCACTATTACCTATGGGCCGTATAGGCTATTACCCAGCTGGGTACCCGTGGGTAATTTCCAAGCCTATACTTGCAGTAGATCTAGAAGGGGAATAAGCCTTATTTCGTCAGTAGCGATGTACCGCAAGCCTGACGATGTTTTGTCAAGAAACGGTGTATGCCAAATTCGTCCAACACCCACGTCCCGAACCTTCCTTTCAAATGCCGACATGGATGGGTTCCGCAGACAGGTTGGGCATCATCCTTTCCGTATGTATGTTTTCTCTCTCCCAAGACTTCACTCTGGTGGCGTCAAGAATTTCGATAGTGGCTGCGCTGTCCCGGACAGAGACGGAAATCTCAACAAGGCGCTTCGTTTCGTTTGGGTCAAGATCACCTGTCGCGTGGGTGGTAGTTGCTGTCGAAGAGAATGAGTACCCTCGCCGCTCTTCTAATATTGTCGGGTACTCATGACGGACCAAAGCTCAGCGACGCTTGACCTGACGAGTTGGACACCGTCAGTTTCGAGCCACTACCGTCTTGTCGCAAAGATGAAGGAGGTATATAGTTCCTCATGTGTCGCGAAGCAGCATACGCCACGTATGTGGCTAAACGCCGCTCCACAGCCACGATCCTCAGGGTTTTACTGCTTCGCGACATCATGATAATCGTATAGCGCTGAGTCATAATATCTCAGCTGTATGCACACGGAATCCCAACGGAGTTCCTCGTTACGGATGCGTGTTGAGACTCACGCGGAAAGTGTGTTTCGACATGGGTGGCAATCGCATGTTCCAGGCTTTCGATGTTCGAAGTCTCGAACCCAGATTCTTGCATTTTAAGGGCTGAAGACGAGGGGCTCAACGTCAAGGGAAAGTGCGTCGTACGGATGCCTGTTGCCATTCAGACAGGATTTTTCTCGTAACATACTCGCAAGATCAGTTAATCCAAGCACGTTCCCTGCAACTGGCGCATACACTGCGCTTCGATCAAGACTTTTGATGATGTTGACATTTCTTAGGTATCTGACGTCGAGTCTCCAACCCTTTTCAAAACAGTGGATGGACACGAAGGTACTATCACCATTGTTAACAACTCATCACATGGCAATCCCCTGGCTTCTGGCATCTGCAGGCAACCATTGCACTTTCCAATTGTAGAGCATCACGACGTGGGAATGGCTTCACGTCATTGAGATGTCCGACACGGCGTATGCGGTGACACTTTCTCGTCAAAACAGCTATCTTGGCCATTTTGAATCGAGGTAGACTTGCACATGTATGCGACACAGAACAGTGATCAAGAATCGACGCGGTGCCTACAGACGACAGGAGCAAGGGCAACACGTGCCGTTGATCCATCCATTGGTCTTGCTGCAGCCACGCGGGCGGGCCTTACGATGTTGGGATCCTCAATCATGACAAAGACGTGATTGCAGCTTCTTCACACAAGACCATCAAAGCTTTCCCGGGGCGCGGCCATCTCGCGGAGACACTTACGCAGTTGCTGATGCTTGAGGGTGTCCTGTAGGCAGCAGACCTCGCAAAGTGGTGACTGCAGCTGGCGTCTGCCTTGCCTTTCTTCGGCAATGGAAAGCAGATGTCGAGCACGACGTCATATGCTGGAGCCGTGGGAAGTGACGATACAGGACCACCTTCTTGGAAGAAGGGGCATTTCTCATGGCGATGGCAACTTCCATGACAACGACGAGGAGGAGGGCGAGAACGAAAGACTACCCAGTACTGCGGACTACAACGGAGGTCGTGCCTGAAATCTGGCCAGATAAAATGGAGGACAGGCTTCTGAGGTGCCGGCTCTCGACCGAAAGCTAAGCAAACCAACCATCCAACAACCATTCAACAACCATCCCCATCCAACAACCACCCCCATCCGACAACCATCACCCGTACCAAATTCCACACCCAATATCATCACAGTACACTATTCACAGAAAAAGGACAGGATCAGTAATGTCAAACAATAATGATGGCGTCATTCCTTCCGACCGAGGAACAGGAGGGGAGCCCGCCATTCCGCCAATCAACAATGACAACCCGTTGCTCATCACTATCGACCAGAAAGACAGCAATGATCTAGGTACTTTCAAAAGAGTTTGGACTTTCAGTCGAGGTGGAACACCATTCCTCGTCGTCACCACGGGCTCCAATTTCAACCAGAATCGGTGGCTTGCCAGCGTCAGTCAACACGAGCCCACGAGAACAACCTCGTTTCTGATGAGGGTGATACACAAAAAGCTCGGCAGTGTTCCCGCATCCCCTTTGCTGCAGATCCGGGAACAGTGGAGGAGACCAACAATCATCTTCAGTACCCAAGGCTCGATAGCTGAAACCATCATGGAAATCTGCCGTAAGTTACATAGTTCCATCCAAGACTTATCCCCTCCCTACTTCTTGTTTCTCGTCTATACTATATGTGCCTTCTCGGCCCCGCGTCTCCGTCTTCTACCTGCTCATTCTCCAAGCTTCATCGACCCAATTAACCCTTACTTCGTGTAGCAATGTTCGGACAGTTTCAGTTTTGGGGCAAGAGATTCCTTTCCGATGGAACTCAGGAAAACTACGCAGGCATGACGGTCGATGTCCAAGATGATTCAGTCCATAATGAAGATGAAGATAACAGCATGGACAAGGAAAAGCTAGTTCACTCCTGGGACAAACGCGAGCCCCCGCCGGAGGGAGTGAAAGGTTTCCAAGTCTAGAAGACTGGAAACAGAGAGTACAATTTCTTTGACGAATCATTGTTTGCTCAAGTTGCTTACCTCGAGGGGCGCCCGCAGCGTGCCGAGCGACCAGGTTTTTGGAGAAGGACCATGGAACGCGTCGTTCCGGGGGAGAGAAGAGACCAGTGGGTACTACGGCGGGAACTACGTATTATTTGCCCGGACGCAGACGTCCTTACAGTTTGCCTCATGTGCATCGCTTGGATGCATCACGCGAGGCTGTTCAACAGACTCGACGACAACTGGTAGCCGAAATCCTACAGGACTGGGTGGAAAGAGTAGCGTCGCTTTCATATTTGTGTGTGGGAATCAGCGGGATAGATGTCATTCCATAGCGAGTTGAGCTATCTGCATGATTTCATCATGGCTTCTTTCCAAAGCGTCTCACTCATTCTTCACCAACCACGTCCTTCCATCGGCCTCGTGACACACTGTGTGTTGTGACTATCGAGGACATGTCACATGGAAGCTCTCTGCTTCCAAGTTCCCCAGCTGTTTGGTATCCGGTCCAAGCTTGATGACTACATTCGTATACAAGTATGGTCCAACAGATGACGACCATCTCGTCGGCATCGCATACCGGACCTCGTCGGAGTCGCCGTGCCTCGAAGTAGGCTTGCAATTACCCAACCCATGGGTACCCGTGGGTTACCCAAAAAATAGGTTGGGTAATTACTTTACCTATAGGTCTAGCCTAAATAGTCTATAAGATTTT
>MASP02001183.1:0-11495 GCA_001693025.2 Colletotrichum lindemuthianum | reverse complement strand
GATCTGAATAGTAGGTCTTGGATTCTGGAGAGAAGAGAAGTTGATTCTTTCTATCTGTCTGTGATAAACCTGGCTATTTATGCTTGTGAGGCTACTTATATTACGTAAATAGGCCTGTTTACAGACCCAACCCCATCATATTAGTTATTTAGTCTTAATATTTTATTTAGTAAAATAGATACTATCTTCCTCCTCAAAAATTAATTCTCCAATTCTTAAAATATTAGTATATTTATATATTTATTATCTGATAAATTTAAATTCTTTTAGTAGTTTATTTTAGAATTCGCAAAATTTTCAGATATTTATTATTTTTTTTACTGTTTATTCTCCCTATGAAGATTCTCTATATATAGTAGAGTTAAATCTGTAATTAAAGTAGAAAAGTAATTCTTTAATACTTTCTCCTACTACATTATTATAGGTAAATTAGGCTGTTAGTAATAAGATAACTTAATTATCTTATTAGTAGTTAATATAATATCTAAAGTAGATTTTGAGGATCTAGTTAATATATTCAGTCTAACTATTAGTTTATAGGTGGAAAGTAGTAGATAGATAGTATTTCGCTCTAAATTATAAAATTAGGAATTTCTAAAATTTAGGTATAAAGAGTTTATCTCTATTAGATATAATTTCCTGAGGTAGCTTATATTAACTGATAATAGTTCTAAAGAAGATATATATAAGGTTTTCTGCTATACTTAATTCCTTATAGAGAATAAAATAAATATATTTAGTAAATTATTCCACTATAATAAGGATATTATTATAGTATACTCTAGTAAGTAATTCTTATAATTTTAATAGCTTAATAATAAAGTCTGAAGAAATTAATTCCTAAAGCTTTTAAAGCACTAATAGAGGTTATAATTTACTATAAAGTTTATATTAGTTAGGTTTACTTTTAAGGTAAGTCTTATAATTCTTAATTATATGAATTATATCTTATTTTATAACCTTTTTATTATAATATTATCGAATCCTTTTAAACGTTTTAGTAACTTCTTAATATCTATATATTAATATACTATAAATATTTCTAATTATCTTGTATATTATTCTTCTAGTTATATTAATATTAACTTATCTGGCGATTAAAAGTAGCTTCTATATAGGTACAAAGTTTCTATCTGTATCTATTTTTAGGATAATCTGTATTTCTTCTAGTATTAAGATATTATAGCTTAGTTTTCAACTGAGTGCGTTAGTTATTCTATTTTCTATTCCTTTATAGTAGATAATATAAAAATTAAATTCTAAAAGAAATTCTAACTATCTAATTTATTACTTATTAAAATTCTTAAATATTATAAAGTATATAAAGTTCTTATAATTAGTATAAATCTAAACTTTATATTTAGTTCCTAAAAATTATAGTCTCTATTCTTAAAATACTTTAATAATAACTATAAGTTTCTTATTATAGATCTGGTAGTTAAATTCTAATCTACTAAGTTTATATAAATAGAAAGTGTAAGAATATAGTATTCTTTTTATATCTTATTATCCCAATTATCTTCCTATTGTATAATCTGAAATATTAGTTTAAATTTTAAATAGATTATAAGGATTTAGGATTATAAAAATAAATTCTAAGATAATCTAGATTTTAATATCCTAAAATACTTCTTCTTATCTATTAGTCTAATTAAACTTAGTATTTTTTTATATAAGTTTAGTAAGTAAGATTATTTTCCTTATATAATCCTTAAGGAATCTTCAGTAAAAGTTAGTAAATCTAAGGAAAATTTAGATTTCTTTAATATTTATTAGCTTAAGCTAATTCTTAACTGCTGAAATAGGGTGAGACCCTGGATGGACCTCTATTGAAATAGGGTGAGATCCTGAATGAACCTCTATTGAAATAGAGTGAGACTCTAGATAGACCTCTATTGAAATAGGGTGAGACTCTAGATAGACCTCTATTGAAATAGGGTAGAATAATAACAACAAAAACAAACAAAAGAACCCTACAAAAAAGTAGCTATAATAGCTATATAGCTATAACCATATAGCTATACTAAAAAGGGATTGAAAAAATAAAGGGAAAAAAACTGGCCTCTATTGCTACTGTAACTAGCTTACTACACTACAGTTAAATATGTAGCTACGTAGGGCTGTAGCCCTACGTACAGCTAGTGGCCACATAGCCTCTCCGTATAGCTCAGTTAGCCTTATAGCTACCTATAGCCTTATAGCCCCCAGGCCTATTATAATCCTCCCTATTTTTAAAAGCCTACGCCCCTATACGTTCAAAAATCCAGACAAAAACAACCAAAACCTAACTAGCCCCGCAGGATTAAAAAAAAAGTCGAAAAAACGGATTCGAACCATAGCCCTCGGCCATGCGTACGTACGTACGTAACCCCTTAGCCACGCCGTTTATTGTTCATACCAGTAAACCACTTTCGTACGTATAAGTATTACCTCCCCTGGCTGGAGGTCTATCAAAATCGCCACGTGCGGCATATACCACCCCTGGGGGCATTCTTCCTCCCCAGAGTGGTCTTTTCTTTCTAAATCCAGGTATTTTTGATATGGTCTTGCATGCGTAATAATCGATAAATCGTCGTAACTGTAGAGCCCTATTCGGTCGGATTTCCTTCTTTTTCGTGAGGCCTCAAGGGCCCTAGGGTGGCATACACATGGCCATAACGTAGCTATAGCCTACATAGCCATAGCCATACGCAGCTGTAGCCATACGCGTTGCAGTAGGTCTTGCGAATTGATTGACATAGCTGTAGCCGTTGTTTTTGTGATTTTCGGGGGTTTATTCGAGGGATCCGTAAGATCCGTGGCATCCGTAGGATCCGTAGCCTTCATGGCCCACGTAGCTGTGGCATACATAGCCAGCCCTCTTATTACTTTCGTTGGTTTTCGACGCTTTTGCCGTACGTATAGCTGTAGCTGTAGCCCACGAAGCCGTAGCATCCGCATGGCCATAGCCTCCGCATGATCCATAGTATCCGTAGGATCCATAGCATCCGTAGCAATTAAATAAACAGTCGTATTCGAACATAGTTGACGGCGTTGGTCTGCGAATAGGTTGGTTGGTCTATTAGCCTAGCGGCAGGTCTGTTTAAACAGCATAGAAGTGTTCACCTATCACAACCTAAAAGGAAGCAATAGGTATAAATCCTGGATAGAATCTCTATTAAAATAGGGTGAGACCCTAGATAGACCTCTATTGAAATAGAGTGAGACTCTGGATAGACCTCTATTGAAATAGAGTGAGACTCTAGATAAACCTCTATTAAAATAGGGTGAGACCCTGGATAGACCTCCATTGAAATGGGGTAGAACAACAACAACAAAAACAAACAAAAAAATCCTACAAAAAAGTAGCTATAACAGCTATATAGCTGTAGCCATATAGCTATACTAAAAAGGGAGTGAAAAACGAAGGGAAAAACTAGCTTCTATTACTACTGTAACTAGTTTGCTACGCTACAGTTAAATATATAGCTACGTAAGGCTATAGCCCTACGTACAGCTAGTAGCTACGTAGCCTCTCCATACAGCCCAGTTAGCCTCATAGCTACCTATAGCCTTATAGCCCCCAGGCTTATTATACTGCCTGGATCTTCTTAGTTAATATCTTAATTATCCTTAATATAATAGTAAATTCTAAATATTCTACTTATTATATATAAAATTCGTTTTTCTCTAGTTTAACTGGTAGTTTAGTTTACTGAAGTTTCTAAAATACTTTATAAATATATTCCTTATATTCTTTAAGTGTCCTTAAATAGATAAGAATATTATTAAGATATACTATATACAAAATATCTAAATACTTATATAGTATATAGTTAATTATAAATTAGAATATTATAAGTATATTAGTAAGTCTAAAAGATATTATAAGATACTTATAAAATCCTTTTCTTATTCTGAAAGTAGTCTTCTATTTTTTACTTTTTGTAATTCGGATGAGGTTATAAGCTCCCTTAAGGTTAAGAGCTATAAACTAATTAGCTCTATAGAGTTAGTCTTATAATTTTAATATAAGTAGTAATAGGTATTAGTTCTTAATAGTTATATTATTAAGTTATTAATAGTTAATATAAAATTATAGCTTACTATTTTTCTTAAATATAAATAAGATTAAGCTTCCTACTAATAATATTAAATATTTAATGTAATCTTTCTTAAAATATTTATTAATATACTTATTAAGTATTTCTATTTCTATTTAATTAAGTCTATAAATTTTACTGAATCTTAACTCCTTCTTCTCCTTTAAAAGGATCTTATAATTATAGCTTATATACTTTAGAGGTTTAGTTTTAAGTTCTTCTGCAAAAAGTTATTTATAAATCTGGTATTTATTGGGGATAGTCTAAAGTTAATCTATCTTATTATTAACTTTTACTACTACTATAATATTTAACGTCTAGGCTACTATATCTTTAATCTTAAAGTAAGTAATAAATCTTTATACTCTTAGAGTTATATCTAATTTATATAGGATCTTATTATCTAGAGAATCCTTAGAAACTAAATCCTTCTATTAGAAATAGTTAATCTTTTAATCTATCTATAAGTTATTCTTTTATAACTATAAGATTCTTAAGATAATCTCTTAATTACCTATTTCTATTATATTAAAAATATAGTCCCCCTTCCAGCTATAATAATTTAAAGGGAGGTATATAGTCTCTAAGTTAATAATATCTCTACTATACTTAATACTTTCTCTTTTAATAGTATACAGCTAGTATAGTTTAGCTTTTATTATCTATAGGATCTATTATTTATTTACTACTTATAGTAATATAAAGTTTCTTTCAGTATTATAATTAATTAGAATTTATATCTTATATCTATTTACTATAATATTAAAATAAAGATATTTACTATTATATTCTACTATTATTAAGTATAAAGATTTTACCTAAAATACTTTTCTTTATCCTTATTCAGTAAGTAAGTTTAGTTTTTTAACTACTTATAGTATCTTTATTTTAATATTATTCTACTTTTATAATAGTAAGCTATAATCCTTCCTTCTTAAAATATCTTACTGAATATTAATTTTTTATATTTTAATATTAGTAGTATAGATTTATTTTTCGTATCTTTTTCTTATTCTTAAAGTTTATTATATTAATAATATTATTCTCTTACTTTATTAATATAGTAGATTATATAGTAGTATGATTTACAGTCTATCTATCTACTAATAATATTATTTAAATATACTATAGGGTAGTCTTCACTGGATATAAATATTATAAAGTGGTTTTTATTAAAATACTGAAGTTCCTAAAATAGTAGATCTATATTAAGATATACATTTAGAATTAGTTTTTTTTAAATTATTATAGTAAGAATTATCTATCAAATTTATTACTAGGATATAATATATAATTATTTTATATATAATATATCTAAAAGATAATTTAGTGAGATAAGTAATTAATTTATAGAAGCTTATAGTCTATATTATAGAGGATTATTTTAAAATAATTTAAAGTCTAGTTATTTAGAATTCTATAGAATATAATAAATTACTTATCTTAAGTTAGGTAAATACTCTAAATTCTAAGTTACTTACTTTTATTACTATCTAGTTACTATAAAATAGTGGATCCTAAGTTTTTAATAATATTATTATTTAGCTTAGTATTATCATTAATTAACCTAAATAAGTTACTTAAATTAATATAAATTCCTAGGCTAACTTTAATAAGTTCTTATTAGTAGAAATTATTAAGTTATCTCTTAATTTTATATTCTAGCTTATTATATTTAACTATAGTGAGAATTTATATTAGTATCTTATTACTTACTTTAAGTAGTTATATAAAAACTTAAGTAAGAAGTAAGTTTCCTCTAGTATTAATTCTCTACTAAATTTAATACTAAATTCTCTATAGAAGCTATCTATTAGGTATTTAACTAATTCTATAGTAAAATCCTCTCTTTGCTACTTAAGGTTATAAGATTACTATTTTACTTTCTTATATTTAGTCTTATTTTGAGACTAGTATAAAGTCTTCTTCTTTTTTAGTATTAACTATTACTAGTATCTTCTTGGTATAATATCCTGATTATCTAGAAGGATTCTTAAAGTATTATTCTATATTATCCTTAGATTTTTAATATATAATATTAGTATTATTAAAATAGGCTTTCTAGATTAGAGAGGTATAAAGTATTTCCTTCTTAGTGATATTAACTTATTAGGTTTATTTAGATACTAACTGAAATTATTATCCTTATTACTAATACTTAAGTGAGTAGTAGTCTTTAGCTATATATCCTAGTTTATTATAATTATAATATTTAAAATCTTATTATCTATTATTTTTAGTAGCAGTTCCAGTAGTAAGGTCTATAGGTTCACTATAGTAGCTATAAGATGTACTTATTTATAGGGTAAATTATTATCTAGTTTCCTAATTATTATATTAGTTCCAGTAGTTATATAGTGATCCTTGGTATTTATATCCACTATTAGGTTATTAAGGTTATCACTATTTATCCTTCTTATAGTAATACTTAAAGAATTAGTTATTAATCTTAATAGTAAGTTCTATATATATCATAAAGTCGCTAGGTCTATCTCACTTAATAAATTTATCTTTAATATCTTCTTTCAGTCTTTAGTAGAATATAAAGATCTTAATATTATCAGTATAATTAAGTTTAGTATAAATATATCTCAACTTAACTATATAGTATATAATTATATCTTTCTACTTAAGAGCTACTAGTTTATCTTTATACTATTATTACTTATCTAGTTTTTAGAACAGTAAGATTAGAATACTTTTAAAGCTATAGTAGCCTATAAAGATAATCTAAATTTCTAACTTAAGACTATTCTATTTATAAGTAAGGAAGTTAGTAAGATAAAATTTAAACTATATAAAAATTATTCCCTTAAGGAATAAGATAGTATAAATAACTTATTTAGCTTTATCCTTAAAACTAAAATTATAAAACTAATAATAAGTTTAAACTTAAGTAAGGAATTCCTTAAAATATCTGGAAGTTCTATTAAAAACTTAAAATAAGTTAAGTTAAAATTTCTTATATAACTTAACTAGAGTCTAGATAATATTAATAGTAATATAAAGAGTATTAACTTCCTACTGAAGAGTAAGAAGTTACTATTAATCTAGATTATTATAGAGATTCTACTGAAGTTAGGTAATTTTTATAATATTACTATTAATAATCTCCTATATCTTAATTATATCTCTATTAGTTTTTTAAAGTTATTATATAAACTTAGTAATATTATCCTCTTTATTACTAGAGAGTTTAATATTCTTTATTTCCTAGTCTAGAAGCTTAATAGGTTATTTACTTTTAGGGGGTATTCCCTAAGAACCAGAAGAAGTAAAAAGAGTTTAGTATTTAGTAGATATAGTAATATTCTTTTCTAGATACTATTAAGTAAGCTTTATAGAATTAACTTACTAAATAGAAGTAATTAAAATATTATAGCTAGTTTTAAGTCTAGCAGAAGTAAATCTATTAATAGTAAGTTAAAACTATAATACGTAAGTAACAATACTATTATAATACTGATAAGATCAGATCTTCAGAGCTTATAGTAATTAGATATAAGTTTAATAAGAGGATTAAGAGATAAAGCTAGAAATATCTAAAGAAAATCATAAAGTTAATTACTAAAAAACTATAAAAATCTAATCTTAAATATATCTAAGTTTATCCTATATATAAATTCCAGCTAGTTAGTATATTCTTTTAGTTATTCTAAATTATATTAATCCTAAATAATCCTTATCTTATCGTTACGTAACTTATACTATAGTTCTTCTATACTAAGTGGAGTCCCTATTATTTCTATATTATTCTGCATACAAAAATCCTACAGCCGCCAGGCATCCTACAAGACGCCCCTTAATCCTATAGTTCTAAGAGATTATAATAATTCTAAGAAATATAAATTCTTAGTTACTATAGTTAAATATATTAGGTTTATTATATTAGCTAGAAAGGGTCTCTTTTATAACTCTGAGAGGTTAGAAGTTATTACTAACTAGCTTCCCCCTAGTTTACTAAAAAGTATCTATAGTTTCCTTAGGTTTATAAATTACTGTAAGGTTTTTATACTTCAGTATAATATTATTATAGAGTTTTTAAACTGCCTGACTTAGAAGTTAGTTCCTTTTAACTAGGGACTGGAGTAGTAGGAGGTTTTTCTTATACTAAAATAACTTTTTATTATAGAACTAATTCTATAGATATTTAATCTTAATATTCTAATAATAGTAGAGATAGACTATTTAGAGTATATTTTAAGAGGTATATTAACCTAAGATAATAAGGCTGAAGTAAGATATTTAGTAGCTTTCTACTCCTAATATCTAACTCCTGCGGAGTTTAATTATCTAATTTATAATAAGAAGCTTCTTATAATACTAGTTTATTTATAGATATAGAGGGTAGAGCTATAGAGTATTAGGAAGTTTAAGATCCCCACTAATTATAAAGACCTTAGGTATTTTATAAAGAAATAATAGTTTATAGAGAGATAGAGTTAGTAAGTGGAGGAGTTATTTTAGTATAATTTTTACCTTAAATATTAACTGGATGTTTAGATAGTAGCTTCTGATACTCTCTTCTGGAGGGAATAGGATACTCCTAAGGGGTGGGATAATAAGAGGTAATAAGGATAGGTAATATAGGTTATCCTAGATACTACTATCTCTGTGGGGCTTTAGGTAGAGTATATAGATATTATTAATACTTAGGTTTTTAAAGGAAGACTAAATTTATAAGAAATATAGGATTATACTACTAAGAGAGACTTTTTATACTAATAGATTTTAATAGTAATTTAGTAGAGGGAATATAATTTTCCTTCTAACTTCTATATTAAAGTCTAGATTATTGAGTATACTATTAATATACTAGGATAATTTACTTTTAGAGAGAGATTTTAAATACTAAGTAGTAAAGAGAGTAATAACTTTCTTAATAAGTTTAGAATTAAGTTAGTATAGAAATTATATAATTCCTTTCTTATAGACTACTTAGAGTATAATAGTATATTAGAGATTATAAGCTAATAGTTTTATTAGTTTAGATAGTTATAGAATATTTACTAATTTATGTATAACTATAATATATATAGGAATATTTATATCTAGAGGTAGGTTAAGAAAAGATTCCTAAAGTTCCTACTAATACTTAATTAGTTATATTCTAACTTATTAATAGATTTTATTACTAATTTACTTCCTATAAAAGGATGAGGTAATTATTACTTCTAGATTATTATTAATTAACTAGGTAAGGTTTTTATATTAGAGGAGATAGATATAATAGAGGTAGAGGTGTATATTTAGTAGTTTCTTAGTTATTACTATAGGTTCTATAGAATATTATATTCTATTATAAATAATACAGAGTTTAACTGAGTAAGTTACTTCTAGAAGAAGTTCTATAGATTAATAAATATTATATATCTATTAAGTATTAGTTACTATCTATAGACTGATAGAATTATAAAATAATATAACTAGGAGATCTAAGTAATCTTAAGGATGTTTACTTATTAGTTTCAGGATAATTAAGGTAACTTACTATTTATTATATAGTTAGCTTTTTATAATTAGTAGTATAATATAATAGAGACTATTTCTTTCTTTATAGATTATAAGTATAATATTAATTTTATCCTAATTACTAAGGAGTATATAGAACTACCTAATAGTAGTAAGATTATAACTTACTAGCTGGTTGAGAGAATATAGTTAGTAATAATATATATCTATATAGAGATAGCTATTACTTAGTAGAGGTTAGAGATTCAGGTAAATAAAATTTAGTTTCCTATAGATTAGTATTAAGTTAGTAATAAAATATAGTTAAATATATTTAACTATAAGTTACTAAAACTAAGCTGAAAGCTAATCTAGCTATATTATAAGTATATAGTAGTAAAGATCCTCTTACTATATATTATAGAGTTAGATATTTTAGAGTCTATTTACCTATAATTTTATATAGATTTACTCTGGAGAGCTGCTACTAATCTACTACTTAAATAAATTATAGTGGATAGTTAGTTACTACTATTAGTAGATAATAATAGGGAGACTGAATAACTAGTTAAAAATATTCTTACTATAAGGATATATTAAGTAGGAAGAAGATACTAATAAGAGGTTCTTATAAAATAGGAAAGATATATAAGTTTTATATAGAAACCTGTTAATACTATTATAGATATAGTAGCTTTTAAGTAGTATAAAGTGATATATAGACTAATTATAAATAATAATAAGGATCTAGTTTATAGCTTCTAACTGAATAGCAGCTAGAGAGGAGAGAGGTAATATTACAGACTATATCTAGATATCCAGCTAAGATTATACCTAAATATCTGAAGCTAACCTCCTCACTTAAAAAGGGCTCTAGTAGGCTCTATATAATACTATATATATAGACTTTTCTATACACTCGTAAAAGCTTCTCTTTTATTCCTTAGTTCTGGATAAATAGTATTTTACGTCATTTTCCAGTTGAATAAGCTTAGGTTCAGCCCTTTATATAATATACTTCTTAGATTAGATTCTTTCTAGGTTTATAGTATTACTACTCTCTTAACTCTAATAGTTAGTATTTTAGTCTCTCAGATATAAAGTACTTAATTTAATTTTAGCTAAACTCTTGAAATTGTCGTAGATACTAAAACTTTTTAATAATAAGTTAAATAAAATTTCATTAGAGTCTATATAGACTAATACTATCTAAAAACCTAACTAATTATCTAGTAGACTAATAATATTTAACTATAAAGCTTATTTAGCTTTATATAAGTAATATAGTCTAGCAGTCTAATAAAAAAGGTATTTATAGTAATTAATTATAGTAATTAACTATACTAATTATTTTCAGGATACTTAATTAAGAGTATAGTAAACCTAGGATATCTATAATAAATATTTTAATATAAATATATTTATCTTACTTATTTAATTATAAAAATATTCCTAATATATTCTTTAATTATACTTACTAGTGAAATAGCTTAAGTTTTTTAGATAAACCTTAGTTATAGATATCCCCAGTTTAAGGATATTTATATTATAGCTGCAGATTATCTCTATATCTAAATTATATCTATTCCTCTTAAATATTTATTCAGCTTAGTATATAATATTTACTATTATTCTTAATTTAATCTCTCAGTTGAAATAATTTTTAAGTTTCTTATAATTAAGGTTAAGTAGTTGAAAAAAATCCAACTATCTTACTCTTAGCTAGAAGAGATATCTAATAAAGAGGATAAATTTATTATTATAGCTAAAGAATATTAGTATATAATTTATACTATTTTTTAACTATATATTAGTTACGCTATACTGTAGGGTATGTAGTAACTATATATGCTACTATATATGTGGCAGTGTGCCTTCTAGAGTCTACTGGCTACGGGTGCTGGGGGCCATGAGGCTATGGGTGGCTATGAGGCCAACTGGGCCGTACGGAGAGGCTACGTG
>MASP02001177.1:0-13696 GCA_001693025.2 Colletotrichum lindemuthianum | reverse complement strand
ATAGTTTCTAGATAATTTTATTATAGTATATATTAATAATATTTTTATTTATATTAGTAGCTTATAAAAGAAATATAAGGAGAAGATTTACTAAATACTTAGCTACCTTACTAATATAGATCTGAAGTAAAATTCTAAAATATATAAATTCTTTATTATTATAGTTAAGTATATTAAGTTTATTATATTTGCTGGAAAGAATTTCTCTTATAATCTAGAGAAGTCAGAAGTTATTATTAACTAGCTTCCCTCTAGATTACTAAAGGATATTTATAATTTCCTTAGGTTTGTAAACTATTATAAAGTTTCTATATCTTAATATAATATTATTATAAAGCTTTTAAACTATCTAACTTAGAAGTTTATTTCTTTTAACTAGAAATTAAAGTAGTAGGAGGCTTTTCTTATACTAAAATAACTTTTTACTATAATGCTAATTCTATAAATATTTAATTCTAATATCTTAATAATAATAGAGATAGATTATTCCGAATATATTCTAGAAGGTATATTAATCTAGAATAATAAAATTAAAGTAAGATATTTAGTAACTTTCTACTTCTAATATCTAACCTCTATAAAGTTTAATTACCTATTTATAATAAGGAACTTCTTATAATATTAGTTTACTTATTAATATAGAGGGTAAAGCTATAAAATATCAGAAGGTTTAAAGTTCTTACTAATTATAAGAACCTTAAGTATTTTATAAAGAAGTAATAACTTATAGAAAGATAAAGTTAATAAGTAGAAAGGTTATCTTAATATAACTTTTATTTTAAGTATTAACTAGGCATCCAGATAGTAGCTTCTAATATTCTCTCTAGACAAAAATAGAATATATCTAAAAGATAGAATAATAAGAGGTAATAAGAATAGGTAATATAAATTATTCTAAATACTACTATTTCCGCGGGACCTTAGGTAGAATATATAGATATTATTAATACTTAGGTTTTTAGAAAATAACTAAACCTGCAGAAAGAATAAAACTATACTGCTAAGAGGAACTTCTTATATTAATAGGCTTTTATAGTATTCCAGTAGGGGGAATATAGTTTTCCTCTCAATCTTTATATGAAGATCTAAATTACTAAATATACTATTAATATACTAAAGTAACTTACTTTTAGAGAGAAATTTGAGATACTAAGTAGTAAAGAAAGTAATAACCTTCTTAATAAACTTAAAATAAAGTTAATATAAAAGTTATATAACTTTTCCCCTGTACGCTACCTAGAATATAATAGTATACTGAAGATTATAAGTTAATATTTCTACTAACCTAAATGATTTCAGAGTATCTACTAATTTATATATAACTATAATATATATAGAGGTATTTATATTTAGAGGTAAGTTAAGAAGAAATTCCTAAAGCCTCTGTTAATACCTAACTAGTTATATTCTAATTTATCAATAGACTTTATTACTAATTTACCCCCTATAAAAGAATAAGGTAGCTATTACCTCTAGATTACTATTAATTTATTAGGTAAGATTCCTATACTAGAGGAGATAGATATTATAGAGGTGGAAGTATAAACCTAGTAGGTCTTTAGTTACCACTATAAATTTTATAGAATACTATACTTTATTATAAGTAATAAAGAATTTAACTAAATAAATTACTTCTGGAAGAAGTTCTGCAGATTAATAAATATTATATATCTATTAAATATTAGTTACTATTTATAGACTAACGGAATTATAAAATAATATAATTAGAGAATCTAAGTAGTTTTAAGGGTGTTTATATACTAATTCCAGAATAACTAAAGTAACCTACTATCTATTATATAGTTAGCCTTCTGTAATTAGCAGTATAATATAATAGAAATTATGTTTCTTTTTATAAATTATAGATATTATACTAACTTTATTCTAGTTACTAAGAAGTATATATAACTACCTAGTAATAGTAAGGCTGCTACCTACTAGCTAATTAAGAGAATATAATTAGTAATAATATATATTTATAGAGAAATAGCTACTTTCCAGTAGAAGTTTGAAGTTTACGTAAATAAAATTGAATTTCCTGCAGATTAATATTAAGTTAATAATAAGATATAGTTAAATATATCTAACTATAAGTTACTAAAGCTAAACTAAAAGCTAATCTAACTATATTATAAGTATATAGTAATAAAGATTCTGTTACTATATATTATTAAGCTAGATATTTTAGAATGTATTTACCTATAATTTTATATAGATTTACTTTAAAAAGCTGCTGCTAATTTGCTACCTAAGTAGGTTATAATACATAGCTAGCTACTGCTACTAGTAGATAATAATAGGAAAGCTAAATAGCTAGTTAAAAATATTATTACTATAAGAATATATTAGATAGGAAGAAAATATTAATAAGAAGCTTTTATTAAATAGAAAGAATATATAAACTCTATATAGAAGCTAGTTAATACTATTATAGATATAGTAGTATTAAAGTAATATAAGATAATATATAAGCTAATTAGAAATAATAATAGTAATTTAGCTTATAGCCTCCAGTTAGGTAGCAGCTGGAAAGAAGGAAGGTAATATTATAGACTATATCTAAATATCCAGCTAAAATTATATTTAGATATTTAAAGCTAACCTTCTCGCCTAAGTGGAACTTTAGTAAACTTTATATAGTATTATATATATAGACTTTTCTATATACTTATAAAAACTTCCCTTTTACTTTTTAGTTCTAAATAAATAGTATTTTACACTACTTTCTGGTCAAACAAGTTTAAATTCAACCTTTTATAACTAATACTATTTAGTAGTTAATCTAACTATTATATTACTATACTGCATATTAGTAAGATCTATTACCCTAAAAGAAGTAATTACAAAATCCTACACCTAAGGTCTATATAAGGTGAAAAGATTATAAGATTTATTATTTAGATATCCCAAATCCTTCCCACCCTAAAGTCTTACTAGAAGCCTCTAAACTATATACTAACCTCCTTAAGGAAATTACTATAAAGAAGATACCTTTAGGTAGAAATTATAATTACCTTAATAAGCCTCTCCTTTATAGCAGTTAAGTTAAGGTACTTTATATAACTAATAAGAAGTTAATTATTATTACGTCCTTATTATTACTATCTGGAGCGTATTTAGTAAATATAATAAATTCTTTAAGCTCTTGCCAGACTTTTTAGTATTAGAGATCTATAGTATCTCTAGCCTTAACACCTCAAGAAATTTGTATAGCCTTTTAAAAGCTTTTCCTCTACAACTCTCTATATAAATTCAGCAAAAATAAATAATCTCTCCTTACTAAATACCTCTCTTAACTTAATAATAATATCTAGATTAACCTCTATAAGTAAGATACTTACTATAGGTATTCCTACCTCTATGATAACGTTACTAGTAGATATCTTAATTTCTATAAAACTCTATTAATATATTAATCTATTCCTCTTTAGCTAAGTTCTTCATATTAACTATAATAATACTACGAAGGAGGATTTTATTATAATCTCCATCTTCTTAGTCTACCAGATAGCCTTTTATATCTATATAAAACTCTATAGCCTAGAACCTTTTCAGATATTAAAAGGTAACTTTAAAGAATAGCTTCTTATAATATAGTAACTTACTAATATTAATATAATCTATTATTTCAGAAACTACCTTATAGCCTATATTATTAAAGTTAATCTAAATAGCAACTAAATCTGTATTATTATAAGCTAACTTACCTAATAGAATAAGTTTATTCTATAAACCCTTAAGGAGATTAATAATATCTTAAGATAGTATACAATTCTTAAGACAAACCTTACGAAATATCCTAAATAGCTTAATAACCTTATAATAGTTAAGTTAAACTTTCTATTACCTCTCTGCAATATTTAACTAAAAGTTAAAAATGCTATATTAGTAATATTCTTACTATAAGTAGTTGAAGAGATATACCTATTATCTAACTGGCTAGCCTATATATATATAGCCTCAGGTGAGAAACCTCTATTATAACTATTAGTCTTACTAGCCTCCTATTTAACTATCTTAAAGTCTCTCTAACGCTAAGAAAATTACTAAAACTACAGCTAAAACCAGTCTAAATATTAAGAATATTCCCTATATACAGCTAATACTACTTCTTTTAATAATATATCCGCTGAATATACTATGAACCTTATAAAATTATATAATAAAAGTATAAAATATAATGGAGGCTTCTATAATATTCTTAAGTTAAGAATCTATATATTCTGTAATTACTACTTTAAGTTTAGTATTCTATAATATATATAGGTAAAGCTCTTTTTAATTATACTTAAAAATAAAGTTCTTAAGTTTTACTTTAACTACTTAAGTATATTAACTATTAACTTTATATTTAACTAAATAGCCTAATAGGTTAAAAATTACTTTAAAAATAAAAAGAATTAATAACTTTACCTTTCTAATTAATAAAATACTATCTTTTAAAATGTTATTACTAAGAATCCTAATAAAAGCAAAAAAAGGCTCTTAAGCTTCTGAATTTAAAACTTATATATATCTAAAAAGCCTGTCCTGCTAAGATCCAAAAAGATAATATCCTCCACCTCTAACTTATAAATATATACTATAGTATACTAAAATACTATTTAGCCTTCTTTAGCTTTATAGTTACCTCCCAGAGTTTCTGTAACCAGTTAAGATCTACTATAAGTAAACCTTATTAATCTAAAAGATATAATATATATAAGATAATAGAGATAATTACTAGAGGGCAGCTGGAAACTAATTTTAAGCTAACTATATATGTAACTTACCTAGAGGTAATTCTTAAGATTATTATTATACCTCTATATATATATAACTTTACGCTCCAGGTAGCTATTATCTACCTCTAATATATATATATATAGCTATATTAATTATTAATACTATATATATAGTAAATCTAGTTATTAATCTATAAAATATACTCTTAAGAAGAAGTATACCTTATTTAATAAATATAAGTTAACTATTAACCCTAAGATATATTCTATAGTAGTATACTAAGCTTTCCTTATAAGCTATAAAGATATTAATAACCTTAATAATAATAATCTTAAAACTCCACTAGAGGTTAGTATTAATAAAGATATTATTATATAATACTAAATAAATATTAACCTTAAGAAAGGCTACTTTATAGACCTTATCCTAGAGATATTTTTTATATTATTTTATAGTAAGAAACTTATTGTTCTAAATAAAGGTAAAATTACCAGAATTCTCTAAAATCAGGCAGTAGTCTATATTCTCACTAAAAGTATTACTACTAGCAGTAAACGTACAGATAATATTACTATCTCTATATATATCTTTATATTTAAGAGCTACTATTTAGATACTATTCTTTAAGGTATTCTACTTAACTTAAATATTGCCAGCTTCTTAACTACTCAATACTTCTAGTTTACTATATTAAAATAGTTAGTGTTTTCCTTTATTTTTTTATATCTCTATAAGATAAACTAATTATAATATACTTTAAAGAAGCTATCCTTATTATAATATTTAAAATAGTTAATATATCTATACTACTTAATATTATTATATTTTATATAGTTTCCTATAATATATTCTTCCTCCACTTCCTTATAGATAAAAATTACCTTAATATTATATTTAATAATATCTATAATAACCTTTACTAAGGTAAAAGAATTATACTTATTATTTAAAAATCAAAGTATCTATAAATACTTTTTAATAAAGAGAGAATAATTACCTCTATATACCTTATAGAGATATATATTTAGAGACTTTACTGCTATTTTAGATATCCAGCTATAATATACCTCTATAATATTCTTAATAAGGTGGAATATCTAGTTAAATAGTATACTCTTAAAGCTTTCAAGAGGTACTGCTACTACTGCTAAATATATAGTATAGCTTCCTTATACTTCTAATTTACTATTTAGGGTAATTATCAGTAGCATAATAGCTATGAGGCTATTAGGGCCCCACAGCGTGCCGACTATATAGCGTAGTCTAGTGGCGGAGACTACCGCCACTAGTGATAACTAGTTACTAATTATTACTAGCTGTTAGGTAATTAGTAACTAATTACCTAGGGTATCTATATCTAGCCTATATATAGCCTATAGACTATATACTATAAATATTAATATCTTTAACCTTATTAGTATACTATATATGATAATATATATAATATATCTTTCCCTAGTGAAACTAATACTAATTAGTAGTTAATCTTACTATTACTACTTACTACAGATTAGTAATATTTATTTAGGCAGAAATAGTAATAAAAGATTGTTAAGTCTAACTTAAAGTAAAGCTACTAATCTCTTAATCTATTTAGATATTTTCAATAATAACCTCTTATCTAACTTAAAGTAAGGTGATGTCTCTTTAATAATTATACTAATATATCTTAATTCTGGTAGCTAGATATCTACCTATACTTAAAACTAACTTATAGAAGAAATACTAAGTATATCTTATGTAAATATGTTTATTAAATATCTCTATTATAAGATTTACCAGACTTCTGCGGTAAAGAGATTCACAGTATTCTAAGTTGCTCTAAATTTCTTTATATTCCTCTTCTTCGTTCCTATATTCTTCTGCTTTCTACTCTCCTTTCCTTATTTAACTAGTATTTAGTTTCCTCTCTAAGATTAAATTTTACCTATATAATACTAATAAATAGGATTAGTTAATAGTAAAAATAAAGTTTTCTATTTTCCCCCCTTTTCTAACCTACACCTTTTGTGATTTCCCTACAGTTAGGGAATAACGAGTAAAATATCTAAGCTAGTGGAACTTCTCAGAAGGTTTTTTGAAAATCTCAGTATAATAAGTAATATAACCTCTTTAGAGGTAAGGATACTAATAAAACTAAAGTTCCTTCTTAGTAGTAAGATCTTCAGTAAATAAAAAGCTTTTAATTCTATTATAGATTGTAATCCTAACTCAATTAATAATTAAATAGTATAGATTGCAGTAATATATATATATAATAACCTCTTTAGTAGAAACCTCCTAAATTCCTTTAGAGATAACTTTAAGAAGTAGCTAGAGGAGATATAGACTACTGTAGATAAATAAGTACCTCAGTATTTATAGGATATTCTCCTCATTTATAGCGTTAAGATTAATATAAAAAGTAAATAGATTTACTAGGTTTTTATAAACCTAATAAAGTAAGATAAGTTTATTCTATAAACTAAGGAAGAAATCTAAGAAAAAGTTATAAAATTACGAAACTTTAAGATACTTATAAATAACTAACTAGGCTTCCTTAATAATATTACTTTTACTTAGTAGATATATTCTATAATTTAGAAGTAATAATGAAAGGTAACTTATTAAGATTTTATAAAGTTCTATATTTATCTAGCTACCCTAAGGAACTAATCCCAAGAAGTATCTTAATAAATAGAGAGATTTATAGTTAACTTACTATTATTAGTAATAGATATAACTTCTCAGTAATAAGGATAATTTAAATAATAAAGATTTTAAGATTAATAAGAATAATAACCTCCCTATAATTAGGATTAATAGTGTGAATCTTCTATTTTACTCCCTATAGTATCTCTCCCGCATATTAGTTCTATAAATAATGATTAAGAGACTAGATCTTCCCCTATTAATATACTAATAGCTAAGAATATAACTAATTTAATAAAGATATATAACTCTAAGATAAAATATAGAGAAGCTCTCAATAATATCTTTAAATTAAAAATCTATATCTTCAGAAATTATTATCTGAAGTTAGATATACCTGACTATATATAAGCTAGAGTCTTTTTAATTATACTGAAAGACTAAGCTCTTAAATACTACTTTAACTATTTTAGTAATTCCCTTAATTTTATAATATTTGATAATATAGCTTATTATATTAAAGACTATTTTGAAAGTAATAAAAACTAATAGATTTATCTTACTGACTGGTATAATATAATATTCTAAAGTGTTATTACTAATAATTAAGATAAAATAAAAATAAAGATACTTAAGATTCTTTTTACTAAGTAAATATATATATATAGAGAACCTTCCCTCTTAAATAGTATACTAATTTTAGCTTCTAAAACTACCTGTTAAATATATACTGAGGGATATTAGAATACTAGCTGGCTCTCTTTAGCCTTATAGTAATATACTAGAAAGTTTATAATTAATTATAATTTGCTATTAATATTATTATAAGTTTCTCTCCTATAATATCTTAATATATATTTAAAGATACTGATAATCCTGAGGGATCCTTATTAATTAGTATAAATTAATATTAAACTAACTAGATATATAACTTACCTTAAAGTTTTTACTAAGGATATAGATATAGTTATTAAGGACGCTCCTAGATATTATTCAGAAGAGGATATTACTTAATTTTAGTTGCCTAATATAGCTAATTTAATAAGAAATACTATATATATAGTAAACTTAGTTACTAGTTAATAAGATATTTTCTTAAGGAGAGAAGAAACTTCTATAATTAATATAAGTTTAACTTCTATATAGTAAATATATTAGTATCTACCTATTATTACTTCTTTATATAGTATAAGGAAGTAGAAAAATTAAATAATAACTTTAGAGATACTTATAAGATTATTATTAAAGATAATATAGTAGTATATTACCTCTAAGACTATTAACTTTAAAAATAACCTAAAGTATCTAATTCTCTAAGTAATTCTTTAAATAACTTTATAATATCTTACTTTAAAAAATAATCTATACTTCTTAATAGTTAAAAAATTATAAGGATCCTCTAGAACTAAGTGGTAACTTATATCCTAATGAAAGAAGATAATATAACTAAGGAGATTACTACTCTAATATCTATATTTATCCTCGAAAGATACTATTTAAGTATAACTTTCTGAGGGATTTTACTTAACTTAGAAGCTGCAAGTTACTTTACAGCTAGCTACTTTCAGTTTAATACTCTAAAATAAACTATCTTTCTCTCTATTCTCTTAAATACTTATAAAGGAAAATTAATCTCTATTTATTTTGGGGAAGGTAAACTTATAAAGATAATAAGTATAATTAATATACTTACTCTACTTAATATAATAATATTTTATATAGTTTCTTGTGAGATCCTATTTCTATTATATCTTGCTAATATAGATTATCTTAGTATTACTTTTAATAATATCTGTAACTAATTACGTTAAAATAAGAAGGTTATTCCAGTTATATATAAATAGAAATATCTATAAATATTATTAGATAAAGAGGAGATACTTACTTCTTTATATCTGACGGAAATTAAGATCTGGAGACTTTACTATTACTTTAAATATCTATTTATTATATATTTTCAAGAAGTCCTTTATAAAGCTGGATATCTAGTTACTTAAAAAGCTTTTATAGCTTTTAAAAAATACTACTACTAATACTAGATATAGAATATTACCTCCTCTTAATTGAGGTTTACTTTTTATAATAATATTAACTTTAACTTTAAAGTTATTATTAATATTGTTTATCTTAAGGGTAACTACCCTATCCTCTATATTATTAATATAACTATAATTTTTAATACTACTTAATTCCTACCTAATATTCTAGTAAGATTAATATAGAAAGCTTTTAAAGTGAACTAAATTAATACTTACTTAGGTTGACCTAATTTTATCTCTACTAATACTAAAATAAACTTCTAATCTGAAGACTTCTATTTAGAAGCTAAGATAATAAGCTTAACTATCAGGATTATATCTATTAAAGTTTTTAATAATATTAGTAAGGTAGAATATTATTATATCTTTCTTTATTATATATATAAAATCTACTATTAAGAATATTTATTATTATAATAAGAGTATTACCTTCAGACTGCTTATAAGTTTATAAATAATATTATTAGCCTAAATAGTTTTATATTTATACTCCTTATCTTTAGAGCCTACCTCCAGCTTACTAAAAACTTCACTCTATCTTTAGAGATAATCTTATAGATATAGGTAGTCTAAAAAGTAACTAAAGCTATCTGCTGTAAGTATTTAAAAAGGATTATTAATATTACTATAGCTACTTATAGTAATTCTAATATATTATAAGTTATAAGCTTTCTACTGTAGTTTCTTATATATCTATAGTAAGAAAAGAAAGATTAGTAAAATTCCTTCTATCTATTTACTATCTATAGTAAAATATATATTTTTAATCTTCCTTATAGCTCTTAAAAGTTCCACTCAACTATTATAAATATATACTATAAAAGTAATAATATTTCTCCTTAACTATATATTTCAGTAGAAATATAAAAATACTTCTACTGTAAGTATAGTAATAATAATATTAATAAGACTGGAGATTCCTCTTAAAAAATCTTACCTACCTTAATCTTATCCCCTATTATCCTTGAACCTCTAAATACTCTAGAGATACTAAAAGATAATAATATCCTCCCTTCTTATATGAAAAGTAATATACTACTATCCTTAAATGAAAATAAGTATACTAGGTGTTAGAAAGCTATAAAGTTATTCCTTAAATTCTTTAAAGCTATATTTAATTAGGGAAAACTCTTTTAATAAAAAAGTAACTAAAAAAAATAATTTTTAGTTTTCCTTATAGTTAAGGAAGAAGCTAATCTAATCCTCTCTAGATTCCTCTACTAAAAAGAAATTATTACTATTTCTAGCCTCCTCTTTAAAAAGTTAATAAAGAAGAAAGTAAGAAGTATTATTAATAATAGAATAGTTAAGATGATCTAGTATAATCCTATTCTCTATAAAGACTATACTATCTTTAAGTTTTAAATTATTAATCAAATTAAGAATAAGAATAGTAACTAAATATATAAAAAGTTAAGATTTATAATTTAAAGCTTTAGAGATAATAGGAAGTTTGTAATTTTTATTTAGTTTCTTATAATCTAGAGAAGTAGCTAAAGATTAATTATAGTTATTATCTCTATATTAATAAAAAATAAAAGCTTCCTCCTCTAGCTAAAAGATATTATTTAAGTTTACATTTAGGTTAAAACTAAATTTATTGGATATATTATAGCTAAGTTACTTATTTACTTTAAGAACTAATATCTCCCAGAATTTATAATAATAATTATTAAACTATTTTATAGTTTAACTAAGGTTAGTATTGACTAGTAGGTAATATACTTAAAATACTATAAAGAATATTTATATATAAAAATATCTACTTATAACTTTTACCTCCTTATATCTTAACCTGATAATAAGTTATTTAGTATAATTAGTATATAAACTAATAATACTCTTAGTTTTTCTATTACTATTTTTACTTAATAAGAAGATAAAAAACTGGTAAAAACTTTCTTTATAGTAAAACCTAAGATCTTCCTTATAGAATTAATATTATTAATATTTAATAGTAGTATACTTTCCCTCTAAAGTGAAAACCTCCTTTTTAAATATAAAAACTAAACTTATAAGCTTACTATTATTAATATCCTTATAAACCCTAATATATTTAAAGGAACACTATATTAAATAACATATATATAGAATATATATTACTTTAATCTGCTAGTTTAAAATATTTTATAACCTCTTATATATAGTATAATAATAATAACCTTCTAGTAATAATACTACTACTCTCAATAAGTATATTAAATAGTAAATAGAATATTTAGATTAAGAGTGAATCTTTATCTCTCTTAATTTCTCTCAAGTATACCTCTATACTTTAATAGATAGCTTCTTTATTGATAATATTAACCTATTTTTTAACTAGAATTCATAATAATTCTAAGCTAAAAGATAGCTACTAGTAAAGGTAAGTTTATAATATAAAGTAATTTAATTTATTACTTTTTAACTAAAAGTAAAAGAGTAACTAGAAATATACTTATTTTAGAGATTTATACTATAGTTACTAATATAGACTTTATATATACTATTATTATATCTTTACGAAAGATTATAGCTTATTATAGCCTTCCTTCTATCTCTATAATTATCTATACTAACTTTTACTTATTATATAAGTACCTTATAAAACTTAATATTATTAATGAAAAGAGGCTTATAATTAATATTATAACCTTAAGGTAATTATATAAATATTAAAAACTCTATAAGGTATAGTAAATTAATAGCAAAAATAACCTTACTAATATTTTCACTAAAAGGTCTCTAAACTATATTCTAGAGATATTAATTAATATAAATAATACAATAGTTTATATAGAGGGATAGGTTACTTCTTTAGAATAAAAGGAGGGAATTTAGAAGGTTATTTAATTAAAAAATATAGGTTGTTTAATTAATTTTATCTTATATATAGAGTTATAATATACTATAGTTAAAAGGTAAAACGAAAGTTTGCTAGTATTAGTAGTATAATAACTATAAAGCTATTAAGCCTCACAATATACTAATTATAGAATATAGCCTAGTAGTGTAAACTACTACTATTAGTAATAACTAGTTACTAATTCTTACCAGCCGTCAGGTTATTAGTAACTAATTACCTAGAGTATCTAGATCTAGCCTACATATAGCCTATAGACTACACACTATAAATATTAACACCTTCAACCCTATCGGTATACTATATATAATAATACGTATAACGTGCTTTCCCCTAGTGAAACTAATAGTAATATTAACTTTAACTTTAAAAGTATTATTAATATTATCTATATTAATAACTGCAATATACTTTATATTATTAATACTGCTATAATATTTAATACCGCTTAATATATATCTAATATATTAGTAAACATAATATAGAAGGCTTTTAAGGTATATTAAATTAATATATACTAAAGTCCTCCCAACTTCATTACTATTAATATAAATATAACCTTTTAATCTAAAGACTTTAGATTAAAAGTAAAAACTATAAAATTAACAGTTTATATTATACCAATTAAGGTATATAATACTATCGGTAAAGTTAAATATTACTATATACTCCTCCGCTATATATATAAGATTTACTATATAGAGCTTCCTACCGCCACTTAAAAGGTATTCCTTCAGGCAGTATATAAGGTAATTAATAATACTACTAGCCTAAATAACTTTATATTTATATTACTTATATTTTAAGTATATTTACACCTTACGGAAAATTTAGCTTTCTCTCTGAATATTATTACCCAAGCTTAAGTTATACGTAAGGTTATAGAGGAGGTTTGCTGTAGGTATACTAAGTATATTATTAATACCACTTTAGTAATATATAATAACCTTAATACTTCTTATATTATAATTCTTCCGCTCTAAATTCTTATATATATATAGTAAGAGAAAAAAGGCTAGTAAAGGCTATACCCTATTATTACCACCTATAGTGAAACCTATATTCGTAAGCTACCTTATAGCCTTTAAGAGTTTTAATTAATAGCTAAAAAATAGTATTTTAAAAGTAATAAACAAGAAATTAATGATAATGCAGCTAACCTTATAACTTTATAAAAGTTAGTACTTGTAGCTTTATATACTAAGCTTTAGCTAAACTAAAGATCTCTAAGTAATCTAACGGTAAATAGAAGCTTAGAATTTTATATAACCACTCTAATTTTATCTATAGCTATCCCTAAAACTCTAAATATATAGCTAATATCTTACACTACCTTTATCTTAAGAGATAATGTAGCGAGGTAGGTAGGGTTGAGACCTATATCCAGTAAAGTGATACCTTACGTTAAAGGTATATATACTAGATATTCTCAAGGGAAGAGGAAATAGTATAAAAGAGT
>MASP02001173.1:0-17977 GCA_001693025.2 Colletotrichum lindemuthianum | reverse complement strand
TATATACCTTTAACGTAAGGTATCACTTTACCGGATGTAGGTCTCAATCCTACCTACCTCGTAACACTAACTTTAAGTATTTTCCTAATCTCTTTAATAATATAATATCTACTAAGTGGTATTTAATATTACCTTCCTGTGGGGTTAAACCTAAGGCTAAAAATATAACGTTAGTGGTACTTTCGCTATAAAAGGTTAAAAGAAGATACTTATAGTTAATATAGGTAGCCTATATACTTATAGCGTAAGATAAGAAACCTCTAATGTAAATATTAGTCTCGCTAGCCTCTTAATTATCTATCTTAAAGCCTCTTTAATATTAAGAGAATTACTAAGACTATAGCTAAGATTAGTATAGATATTATAAATATCTTATATATATTACTACTACTATTCCTTTTAATAATATATCTACTAAATATACTATAGACCTTATAAAGCTATATAATAAGAGTATAAAGTATAGTAGAGACTTCTATAATATTCTTAGGTTAAAGATCTATAAATTCTACAATTACTACTTTAAGTTTAATATTCTATAATATATGTGGGTAGGGTTTTTTTTGATTATACTTAAAGATAATATTTTTGAGTTTTACTTTAACTACTTAAGTATTTTAGGTATTAACTTTATATTTAACTAAATAGTCTAATAAGTTAAAAATTACTTTAAGAATAATAACAATTCATAATTCTATCTCTCTAATTAGTAAAATATTATTTTTTATAATATTATTACTAAGAATTCTAATAAAAATAAAAAGGAGGCTTTTAAGCTTCTAATGTTAAAGTTTATATATATCTAAAAAGTCTTTCCTGCTAAGATCTAAATAGATAATATCCTCTACCTCTAGCTTATAAGTATATACTATAGTATATTAGAATATTAGTTAGTTTTTTTTAGTTTTATAGTAATTTCCTAGAGTCTCTATAATTAGTTATAACTCTCTATAAGTAATATCTTATTAATCTAAAAGGTGTAATACTTATAAGATAATAGAGATAACTACTAGAGGGTAGCTGGAAACTAATTTTAGACTAACTATATATATAACTTACCTTAAGGTAATTTTTAAGATTATAGTTATACTTCTGTATACATATAGCCTTACGCTCTAGGTGGCTATTACTTACTTCTAATATTTATATATAGCTATACTAATTAAAAATACTATATATATAGTAAATTTAGTTGTTAGTTTATAAGGTATATTTTTGAAGAGAGGTGTATTTTATATAATAGGTATAAGTTAACTACTAACTTTAAGGTATACTCTATAGTGGTATACTAAGTTTTCCTTATAAGCTATAAAGATATTAATAGCCTTAATGATAATAGTTTTAAGATTCCACTAGAAGTTAATATTAATAAAGATACTATTATATAATACTAAATAGAGATTAATCTTAAGGAGAATATCTCTACTAGAGGTATCCTAGAGACGTTTTCTATATTATTTTATAGTGAGAGGCTTATTACTCTAGATAAAAGTAGAATCACCAGAATCCTCTAAGATGAGGTAGTAGTCTATATTCTCACTAAAAATATTATAATTAATAGTAAACTTATAGATAATATTACTACTTCTATATATACCTTTACGCTTAAGGGTTACTATTTAAGTATAGTATTTTAAGATATTCTACCTAATTCGGATACTACTAGTTTCTTAACTACTAGGTACTTCTAGTTTACTATATTAAAGTAGTTAGTTATCTCCTCTATTATTCTTACGCCTCTATAAGGTAAACTAGTTATAATATACTTTAGAGAAGTTACTTCTATTATAATATTTAGAATAGTAGATATATCTATACTACTTAATATTATTATATTTTATATTATCTTATATAATATATTCTTTCTCCTCTACCTTATAGATATAGATTACCTTAGTATTATATTTAATAATATCTATAATAAACTCTACTAGAGTAAAAAGATTATACTTATTATTTAAAAATAGGAATATCTATAGATACTTCTCAATAAAGAGAGAATAATTACCTCTATATACTTTGTAGAGATAGAGATATTGAGACTTTACTGCTATTTTAGATACCTAGCTGTAATATACCTTTATAATATTCTTAATAAGGTGGAATATTTAGTTAAATAGTATATTCTTAAGGCCCTTAAGAAGTATTACTACTACTGCTAAATATATAGTATTTCCCCTTTCTATTTTTAATTTGCTATTCAAGGTGATATTAATTTTAACTTTAAGGTTATTATTAATATTATCTATATTAATAACTATAATATACTCTATGTTATTAATGTCGCTATAGTATTTAATACCACTTGATTTTTACTTAATATCTTGGTAAAGGTAATATGGGAGGCTTTTAAGGTGTATTGGATCGATATATACTAAAGCTCTCCTGATTTTATTACTACTGATATAAATATAACTTTTTAATCTAAAGATTTCAGATTAGAGGTAAAAACTATAGGATTAATAGTTTATATTATAATTATTAAGGTATATAATAGTATTAGTAAAGTAGAGTATTATTATATATTCCTCTGCTATATATATAAGATTTATTATATAGAGCTTCCTACTGCTACTTAAGAAGTATCCTTTTAAGTAGTATATAAAGTAATTAATAATATTGCTAGCCTGAATAGCTTTATATCTATACTACTTATTTTTAAAATATATCTATACCTTACGGAAGATTTAGCTTCCTCTCTGGATATTATTACCTTAGTCTAAACTATATATAAAACTATAGAGGAGGTCCACTATAAGTATACTAAATATATTATTAATACTACTTTAGTAATATATAATAATTTTAATATCTCTTATATCATAACTTTTCTACTCTAGACTCTTATATATATATATATATATAGTAAGAGAAAAAAAGCTAGTAAGGATTATACTCTCTTATTACTACTTATAGTGAGACTTACATTCTTAAGCTACCTTATAGCCCTTAAGAGTTTTAATTAATAGCTATAAAATAGTATTTTAAAGGTAATAAATAGGAGATTAATAATAATACAGCTAAAGCTATATTTTTATAAGAGTTAGTATTTATAACTCTATATACTAACTTTTACCCAAGCTAAGGATCTCTAAGTAACCTACTAGTATATAAAAACTTATAATCCTATATAGCTACTTTAATTTTATCTGTAGTTATCCCTAAGGCTTTAAATATATAATTAATACTTTATACTATCTCTATCTCAAGAGATAATAATACTCTCCCCTCTCTAGTAGTTAGTAATATACTGTAAGTAATATATAGACCTTAGACCTAGCTGGAAACTCTAAGTTATATAACCTATAAGTATATAGTTAGTTTACTACTTCCAGACTTTAACTAAAAAGCTTATTTTATAGTGTATTATATAGTTAAGAAGTAGTTAGATTTAGTATTCTTACTTACTTTCTATATAAAAAATATAATTATAATATCTAGCTTACTATTTAAAGAGTTAATTAAAAAGGAAATTCAGAATATTATTAAAAATAGTATTATTAAGATCGTTTAAAATAATTCTATTCTCTATAAAAACTATAAGTATTTTAAGTTTTATATTATTAATAAGGTTAAGAATAAGAATACTAATAAGGTATATAAGAAGTTAAGATTTATAATTTAAAGTTTTAGAGATTATAGTAAATTTGAGATTTTAATATAATTGCTAATAATCCAGTAAAGTAGCTAATAGTTAATTTTAGCTATAATCTTAATCCTCTTTAGGTATAAGGATATAATAATATAGTTTTATAATATTATCTAAGTTTATATCTAAGCTAAAATAGAGCTTATAAGATATATTATAGCTGAATTACCTTTATACTTTAAAGGGTAGTATTCTCTAAACTTTATAATAATTATTATTAAGCTACTTTACAGTCTTACTAAAATAGGAACCTACTAGTAGGTAACTTACTTTATATATTTTAAGGAGGAGGTATAAATAGAGATTTTAATATATAATCTATACCTCCTTATTTTATATACCTAAAATAATATCTTTAGGTTTATTAGTATATAAACTAATAACACTCTTAGCCTCTCTAATATAATATTCTCTTACTGAGAGGAAAAAGAACTTGAAAAAACCTTATTTAAAATAAAGCTTAAGATTATGTTTTTAGAGACTATACTCCTTACGTTTAATAGAAGTATCTTTTCACTCTATAGTGATTACCTCTATCTATACTAAAAGTATTAAAGGTAAAAATTAGTTTTTATTAATATATATACTGCATTTAAGATACTTAAGAAGGTATATATTAAATAATATATATATAGTGTGTATCTTACCTCTATATAGTAGCTGGAGGCTTTATTCAACCTCTTATACGTAGTATAAGAGTAATAATCTTTAAGTAATAACACTACTGCATTTAATAAATAGCTTAAATGGTAAATAGAGTATCTTAACTAAAGCCTCAACTTTATACTACCTAACTTCTCTAAGGTATACTTTTATATTTTTATTAATAGCTTTTTTGCTAATAATACTAACCTCTTATCTTAACTGGAATTTATAATAATTTTAGGTTAAGAGACTGTAACTAGTAATAGTTAGTTTAACCTCTATAGTAATCTTATATACTACTTATCTACTAAAAGTAAGAAAGTTACTAGAAGTATATTTACTTTAGAAATCTATATTATAGTAGCTAATATAGACTTTATCTATATTATAGCTATATTATTTAAGAAGATTATTAAATACTAAAAGCTTCCTTAGATTTTAACTATTATATATATTAACTTATACTGAATTTATAAATACCTTATAAAACTTGGTATTACTAAAGAGAAGTATTTAATAATTAATATTATAGTATTAAGGTAGTTATATAAATATTATAAGCTCTATAAGATACAGTAGATTAATAGAGATAATAATATTATTCATACCTTTATGAAGGGCACTCTAAACTATACTTTGAAGAGATTTATTAATTTAAACTATATAACTGTTCGAATAGAGAGATAGGTAATTTAAGTGGAGTAGATAAATAGGTATTTAGACGTTATTTAGGTAAAAGGTATAGATTATAAAAAGTATTATTTTTCATGTAAATAGATAGGCACTAAGGTATATAATAAAAAGAAAAGTTACTAATATTAGTTATACTATACTGTAGGGTATATAGTAACTATATGTAATTCTATATATATAGTAGTATATCCTCTAGAGTCTACTAGCTATAAGTGCCAGGCATCCGGCGTCAGCTATAGCTGAATAGTATAGTAATTAGTAAGCAATTGCCACGCTGTAGATTTAGAGCCTTACGTAGCGCTATATGCTACGTAACGTAGTAATAATAATAACTAAAAAATAGAATACCAGTTTGTATCTATACGACGAGATCACGTATAGTATACGATTACCCTAACGATTAAACTAACAATAACTTTTATATTAACTTAATTCTAAATTTATTTAGAAGGTTATTTTTATTTTTACTATCTAATATCTAAAGTTTCTCTCTGAAGATAAGCTATTTTAGTATATTAATAATATACCTAGTAATTTAAATTATAATATAAAGATTACAGGGAAAGCTATACCTTTTCTATTAAACTACTATAAAAAATTATTTAATATAAGAAATTCTTTTTAGTAATATAATTCTATATTTCTTATAAATTTAGTTTCCCCTTAAAGACTTATATATTAGTAATATTTATATATTCTACCTGAGGCTTTATAGAAATACTAATATTTAAAATAATCTATATTACTTATTCTTATTACCTTTTATTATTTTATTTCTTAGGGGTATTTTATTTCCCTCTGAAGAAGATATTAGAGGCTACTACCTAAATATTTAGTTAGTATTTAAAATAAACATTATATTGAAATAACTTCTCTACCTATTAACTTTACCTCTCTATAAGTTACTACTTCTTTATAAAATAGTTATAATCCTTATAGTTAGTAAGAATTTTAAACATCCTGATATTTTATAGCTTTACTTTTTATACTTATAAATAAGCTAATATTATAAGATGTTTCTTATTATAAATTAAATAATTAAACTCTGTGGAAATTAGATATTGGAAGTAGAAAGCTATGAGATACTTTACTTTAGTTTTATTATCCTGAGTTAATATACCTCCTAAAGTATATACAAAATAGTTAGTTTCTATTATTATTAAAATATTAGAATTAAATATTTATAAAGTTAATTCTATAGTAAAGAGGTATTTTAGTATAAGAAAAGCCTTCTATTACTTTAATTCTTAGTTAAGGGAAATAAACATTTAAGTTAGATAATTTAGAGACTTTATTATAATATTGTATTAAGATATAAAAACCTCATAGTAATTTGCAAACCTAAGGAAATAATAGATATTCTTTAGTAAGCTAAAAGAAAGCTAGGTAATAATAATCTTTAACTTCTTATAGTTATAAGAGAAATTCTTTCTAACTAATATAACAAACTTAATATACTTAATTATAATAATAGAAAACTTATACTTCTTGGAATCTAACTTTAAATTTACATTAGTAAGGTAGCTGAATATTTAGTAAATTCTCTTCTTATATTTACTTTATAAGTTACTAATATAAATAAGAATATTATTAATATATATTATACTTATATTATATTGAAACTATTATAAGTAGCTTTTAATATACTGTTAAATTATAGTGGAGATATTAATAGCTCTAAAGGGATATAGTATCTATTTAAAGAAACTATAATATATCCAAAAAGCTATTTTCTTCTTATTTACTTTATTAATTCTAATTATATAGAATATAGTAATACTATTAAATTTAGTATATTAGTAAGTTATAGTAATCTTCCGGGGGATCTCTAATATAAGTGGAAGGAAATAATAATTCTTTTTTATAATTATACTAAAAAATCTATAATCTATATAGAAGTATATTTCTTTACATAACTTTCTTATAAAGAAAACTAAGATATTAGTAGAGAAGCTACTTACTTTAATAAACTTCTAATTAAGTAAATTCTCCAGAACCTTTTTAAATATTCAAAGCTTCTTCTATAATATATTATAGAGAAATTCCTATGGAAGGTTTAGTTTCTATTTTTAATTATTTGAAATTAGCGGAATATAGTAATTTATTTCTAGGTAATTAAAAGGCAGCTAGTATATTGAGTTAAATAGAAAAACTCCAAAGATTCCTTTGAGATACTTACAGAAATATAGGTTCTTAGGTTTACCTTTACCGTTAGGGCTAGTATTTTCTTAATATTTACTAAGCTAATAGATATAGTTTAGTAAAAGCGTAATACCTTATTAGTATATTATATAATATACTAATAGATTAATATAAATAGATTAATATTAAGTAGGTAAAATAACTAAATCTCCTTAAGTTATATTAGCTTATCTTAATATTCCAGATAGATTATTATATTATTCTTTATATATATTATCTATAAGGTTTCAGTATTATAGATAATATAATTATCCTGTATTTATAGCTACGTAAAATATAGAAGTAACTAGAGGTTCTTTATAATATAGGTATAAATTTTCTATATATAATTACTAACTTCTAGAGTTAGAATAGCTACGCTCTGGATATTACTAGGTAATAACCTAGTAATATATTTCCTTATCTATCTTCTTAACTTATTAATTAGCAGAAAGTAAAGTTTCTTTATAAGGAAAATATTAATAATAATATTTAGTTACTTTTGCTTTATATCTATAGTGGTATCTAAGGTCTTTACACTATATATAGTTCTAACTATATTATATATTCAGCAATAGTATTTATACTAATACTAGCTTATAACTAATTTAAATGGTAATAAAGTTACCTATTATTATAGATAATTGTACTTCTAGTTATAATATTTAACTATAAAGTGGAGGACGACCTTATAGTAATAATCTATATAGTAAGAGCCTTAGTAAAGCTAGAGTTTAATATATATAGCTGAAAGTAACTATTAAGATTATAAGGTTAAGAACCTTTATAAATCTCTTAAAGATAGAATAAAATAAAAAGCTGAAAGCTAAGTATTCTATAATCTATTACCTTTCCGTATTTTTATAATAAAACTAAAATCCCCTTGAAATTTATATAGCTACCTGCAACTAGAAGAATATAGAATAAATAAAGAGATATTTAGCTATAATTACTATAACTAAGGTTATTAGTTTATCAAACTAAACCTTACTAAAATTATTCTAAATACTATAATTAACAGGTAGCTTATAGATATTTAAAAGAAAATCATATAGCTATTTTATAATCTGCTATATTAAGCTAACTATTTTGGAAACTAATTATTAATTAGATAATATTATAATATTAATATATTATAGTATTATTAGTTACCTTATATGTTATAGTAGATAATAATATAATTATATAGATTTTAAAGGCTATTTAGCTATATTAGAAATATTTATATTTATATAAGTATTATTTATATATTAGCCGCATTTAATATATTAAGATTGTTTGCTAATAAAAGTAGGCTGAATTCTATTATACTTACGTGAAGCTTATATATTAGCTTATATTAATAGTGGAGAATACCTATATTAGAGGCGTAAAGTTTTATCTTAGAGGTAGGTAGAATATAGTAAGGATATTAAGGTTATGGATATTAAGGTCATAATAAGTATTTAAATAAAGTAAAGTTAGTAGTAATTAAATCTCTTAAGATATTGAAACTTTATATAGATAGCGTGAGGGTGTAAGGATATAAGAATATAAAGTTAGTGCGGAAGAAGTTATTAGTTATTTATTATATACGAAAACGTTAACGTAGGGTGAATATACCAGCTGCTATAGCTGTAAGGAGTTTAACCTTAAATTAACTTAGGGCCAGCTGCAGTAGTTAGTGGGGGTGGAAGGGCTAAAATTATACTTCAGGAGGTAATATATTCACTAATAGTTACAATAGAGAGTAGGCTATCGGCCTCTCCCATTAATAATAATATTAATATTATAATTTATATTAATAAGTATATTAATAAAGTACTTTCTATTAAATTTAGCCTAAATAGTAACTAACTACCAGTTACTTACCTATTTCTTTTTTAGTTATTTCGTCTATTTTATTACTTCCACCTTAGTTAGCTTGAGAGTCAAACTTTATTTTAAAGTTACCTTCTTCCTAAATTCTTACTATTACTAAATAGAGTAATATTATTTCCCTAGTTATTCTTAATATAATCTAGAGTAATTATAGTCTTTATAACCTTTAGACTAACTTTATTATACTTTTATTTAGTTACTTTTGCTTTATATCTGTAGTGATATTTAAGCTTTTTACCCTATATGTGGTTCTAACTGTAAATTATATTTCGGAATAGTATTTATGCTAATGCCAGCTTGCAACTGGTTTAAATAGTAATAAGATTACCTATTACTATAGATAATTATATTTTCGGTTATAATATTTAACCTTATAGTAAAGAAAGACCTTATAGTAATAATTAGCAAAAGCCTCAGTAAGGCTAAAGTTTAATATATATAGCTGAAAGTAACTACTAAAATTATAGAGTTAAGAATCTTTATAAACCTCTTAAAGATAGAATAAAATAGAAGGCTGAAAGCTAAGTATTCTATAATCTATTACTTTTTTATATTTATATCTTTATAATAAAACTGAAGTTCCCCTTAAACTTATATAGCTATCTATAACTAGAGGAATATAATAGCGGAAACTAAATATTCTATTATAATCTCTATAATTAGAGTTATTAACATCTTCTAGAGAGCCTAAGTAATATTATAAATACTAATATTAATAAATAGACTTTAAATATTAAGAAGAAAACTATCTAGCTATTCTATAATATTTAGTTACTTTTACTTTATACTTATAGTAGTACTTAAGCTCTTCACTCTATATATAATTCTAACTATAAAATTTACCTAGTCATAGTATTTATGCTAATACTAGCTTACAACTAGTTTAAACGGTAATAAAATTACCTATTATCGTGGATAATTATGCCTCCGGTTGTGATATTTAACCCTACAGCGGAGGGAGACCTTGTGGTAATAATTGGCGAGAGCCTCAGCGAAGCTAGGGCTTAACGTATATAGCTGAAAGTAACCACCAAGGTCGCTATTTTATAATATATTATATTAAGCTAATAATCTTAGAGACCAGTTATTAATTAGATAATACTCTAATATTAATATACTATATTAGTTACTAAATATCTTAAAATATTATATTATTATAATTAATAGAGTTTCAAATACTATATAGCTACACTGAATATATCTATATTTATAGTATTAGTATTTATATATTAGCTATATTTAATTTATTTAAAGTATTAAGATTATTTACTAATAAAAGTAGACTATATTTCGCTACACTTATATAAAGATTATAAGTTAGCTTATATTAATAGCAGAAAACTTTCGTTTCAATAGCGGAAAACCTTTATAGTAGAGGTATAAAGTTTTATCTTAGAGGTAAGTAGAATATAGTCTGGAGGATATTAAGGTTATAGATATAAAGGTTATAATAAGTATTTAAATAAAGTAGCTATAGTTAGTAGTAGTTAAATCTCTTAAGATATTTGAATTATATATAGCGTAAGAATATAAAAACGTAAGGATTTAAAGATATAAGGTTAATATAGAAGAAGTTATTGGTTATTTATTATCTGCGAAAAGGTTAATATAGGGTAGATATATTAGCTACTATAGCTGTAAGAAGTTTAGGCTTAAATTAACTTAAGGCCAGCTGCAGCAGTTAGCGGGGGTGGGAAGGCTAAAGTTATACTTCAGGTGGTAATATATCCACTAATAGTTACAATAGAAAGCAAGCTATCAGCCCCTCCCATTATACTTTTATATTATAAAATTTCTATATATATAATTCTTCTTACTATATCTAAAGTATTAGTAGATATTCTAGCAGCTTTTAAAATATTTCTTAGAGGTAAAGAAGAAGCTACTAGAACTTTAATGTTATTATTACTTTCTAATTACTTTAGTTATTATAATAATATCTTCTATATTATAGGTAGTAGGTCTCTAGTAGGATAACTAGTAGTAAACTAATATTTCCTTAATATACTTAAGCTTCTAAGTTATATTCTAAACCTTAAATAATTAGAAATTATATTTTATAGAAAAGCTTATTATAATAAGTAACTTCTTAAGAAAGAAATATAAAGTAGCCTCTAGTAGAAAAACTGCAACTATATTTAGCTATATATATCCTTCAGTATTAGCTAGAGGTTTTTAAAATTAAAATAGAAAGATAATTAGATTTTGATTTTCTTTCTATCTGAAACTTTATAGTTAGATAATAATATTAGGCTAGCTATTTAGATTTAGATAAGTTCTATCTAGATAACTTATAAAACTATCTAAAGTATAGAAATTCTCTAATTCCCCCACTATATAGAAGATTTTAACTACCTACTGAAAACTAAAGTTTAAATAAAAGTAAATTAAATATTAGTATTTCTAAATACCATTAAAGAAATAGTAGTTAATTTTAAATTTAACGTTTATCTATCCAACTTATCTTAATATTCCTTCTACTTACCTAAAAACTTTAGAAATAGGAAAAAAAAACTTCCTTTAGTAATTAGCTACTAGTAGAAATATTATAATATTATTAAGTTTAAAAGCTGGTAATCTAAAAGATATTATTCCGGAGGTTACTAAAGTATCCTAATATAAGCTAAAGGTATTTATTATAGTAGCTATCTGAAGGTTACTACCTACTATAATATTTTATCTTACTAATTTATATAGAAGCTTATTAATCTTCTAGTAGAGGAAGCTTAAGGTATACTGTAACTACTATTAAAGTAATTCACTTATAAAGTTACTATCTATAGAAATAATCTGGGAGATATTAGTATTCTCTATTATTTTCTATATGAATTAGTTAGGTACCTATTATATAATATTATATTCTAGAAGCTTTACTTAACTAAATTATATACTTTACTAGTGGGAAGCTATATATTATTTAGTATTATCTATATAGTAAAGAAAACTAAGTTCTAAATATATAAAAAGCTAACTCTAAACTTATTTAACCGGAAGGTAATATAAAATACTGTTTATTTAGAACTAAAAAGTAAAAGAGAAGTTTTTATAAATATATAGAAAAGTCTGTATATATAATACTATATAGAGCCTACTGGGGCTCCACCCGGGCGGAAGGGTTAGCTTTAGATACCTAGGTATAACCCTAGCCAAATATCCAGATATAGCCTGTAACAAGTTTTATAATATACCAGTATATAATTAGCTTACTATCTTTAGAGTTTAGGTAGAAGTTTTATTTTATAGTATTCCTCATAGCTAAGAAGTAGTAAAATATAATATTCTTACTTACCCTCTATATAAAAAGTATAATGATAATATCTAGCTTACTATTTAAGAATTTAATTAAGAGACATTTAAGAGTATTATTAATAATAGTATTATAAAGATTATTTAATATAACCTTATTTTCTATAAAGATTATAAGTGGTTTAAGTTTTATATTATTAATAAGGTTAAGAATAAGGATACTAATAAGGTATATAAGGAGTTGAAACTTTCAATTTAAGGTTTTGGAGACTATAGTAAATTTAAGATTTTGATAGAATTATGAATAACTTAGTGAAGTAGCTAAAAGTTAATTTTAGCTGTAGCCTTAACTTTCCTTCAGTATAAGAATATAATAATATAGCTTTATAATATTACTTAAGTTTATATATAAGCTAAAATAAAGCTTATAAGGTATATTATAACTAACTTATTCTTATATTTTAAGAGGCAGTATTCTCTAAACTTTATAATAATTATTATTAAGTTACTTTATAGCCGGAAGGGGCCGGTAGCTTACTCTCTATTGCAACTATTAGTGGATATATTGCCCCCTGAAGTATAACTTCAGCCCTTTTATTCCCCTACTAACTGCTGCAGCCAGCCTTAAGTTAATTTAGGTCTGAATTCCTTGCTGCTACAGTAGCTAGTATATCTACCCTTAGGGTTAAATATTATAACTAGTAGTATAATTATTTATAATAATAGGTAATTTTATTACCGTTTAAACCAGTTATAAGCTAATATTAGCATAAATACTGTTACTAGGTATATTTTACAGTTAGAACTATATATAGAGTGAAAAGATTAGATAGTACTATAGATGTAAAGTAAAAGTAACTAAATAAAAGTTACTTTATAGCCTAACTAAGGCTGGAACCTACTAATAGGTAGAGCATTAAGAAATAATATATAATACATTACAAATACATAATATATTACATATTACATATTATAAATAGAAATACATAATATATATTTATAATATACTAGGTTTATTTTCCCAATATATATATTTATACTATAATATAAGTACATATATTAATATTAGTATTATTTAGAATATAATATATCTTAGAAATGTATTTAAGTTGAATATTATATTCTACTTATATTCTATGTTATAACTACTAGTTAAATACTAGTTAGTATACTAAATATTCGTCTTTTAAATATATAATATAAAGAAAAGTAATATTGAATAATAACTATTATTTTAATATTAAAACTATCTACTATTATATTAATAGTATATATAAAACTAGATTTAGAATACATAAATATTCTATACTACTTAATTTTATATATATAATAAGTATAATATGGAACATATTCATAATACTTAATATGTAAATACTAAGATATATTAAGCCGGAAGGAATAGGTCAAATATCCCAACTACTTATATATAGAGTGTTATAATAATATAAATACATCTAATACAAATACAAATACATGTATTTGTAATATATTACATGTAATAGCTAGTATATGTATTTGCATTTGTAATATTTCAAAATCTAATACACTATAAGTATATTATATATATTTATATTTACACTATTTGTAATATAATATACTAAATTAAGGTTATAGTAATAAGTAAGGTAAATAGTAATGTTAATAAAGTAAAACCTAACTAATCTAAAACCGTTATAGTTACAGTTATATATTACTTTATAATAGAGAAACTTAATTTCAAAGTATCATTAATTTTAGGGAAGTAATTCTAAGCTATTAAGTAATACCTAATAAGATATTAGTATACAATAAAATACTAATACTCAGTAATAGTAAGAAGGAAATATCTAACCCTAATATATTAATCACTATTTACATCCATTTATATATCACTTTCCTCTATATCACTATTACTACTACTAGTATCCCCTTTAATAGTAAAGTCTAATTTATCCTCTGGAATATCTCCATAATCAAATAAATCTATATATAATTTCGGAAAGAATAGCTTAGAATTACTATTTAGTTTATTATTATAATTAAACTAACGTTTTAGTAATACTAACTGCTTTCAATTTTTATATTTTAAACTAGTCTTTCTTTTAGTAATAATATTATCTAAATCATTAAAGCTAGATTATATAGCTACTGAGATTAGTGGAATAGATAAGTATCTTCTAGCTATAATACTTAAAATGGGGAATTTAACTTTATTTTCCTTCCACTATTCAGTAGGTTATACCTTTTACTTAGTTAGTTTTAGGTTTTTCTAAAACATATATAAAAGTAATTATAACTTACTTTATCTCCTTACAATAGTATGTTAAAGTAGTTATTTAATTTATCTTTTTGAAAGTTTTTATTTTCCTTTTTACTTTAAATAGGAAATAAATTACTAATTAATTCTTCTTTAGGCTTAGGGTGAGAAAAATGAAGTTTTTTAGGTTCAGCCTTAGATCTATTAGGGTCTATTAGAAAACTTATTTAAGATATAGTATTTTCTCTAGATTTTCCTTTATCTTTACTATTAGTATTAAGAATAATACTTTCTAAAGAAATATAATCTTTAGTAGATTCTAAAAATAAGAACTTCTTATTAGTAGATTGAAAATTATTATTAATAAACTTCCTTAGACTATATATAATATATTAGTCAATTAATCTTGATAGGATTAATTATATAACTAATAGACTACTTACTATTTATATTCTTATTCTAGGTTACTTCTAGTAAGATTAATAATAAAGTAAGAAATAAAACCTTTGAATTTATTATCTAATAAAGTCTTAAAGTTAAGTCTAGGGTTTAGTGTAACACTGAAAAGATAAAGTTTATAATTAATATTATAATTAATATTATTAATAGAATAAGGAAAATACTTTTGTAATATTATAAAATATATGTAAATTGAAGGTAATAGTGAAACTAAATAAGAATTAAGTATTTTATTACTTTAATAATTATTAACTATTATATTAGTTTTAATCTAATAATTAAAGTTTATATTAAAGTTATATTACAATAATCTTTATCTACTTACCTTATTAACTTTATTAAATCAAGTAGTGTGTAAGTTAAGTTTGTTATATAAATTATAATATATATTACTAATTAGAGTAATAATTCTACTAATAGTAATATATAAGCGACCTTATAAATAAATAGTAGGATTATAGAATATTTTTAATATATCTCTTAAATACTTTAACTGGATCTAACTAGTTACAGAGAATAAATAGCTTTATGTATACTTCTTTTAGTTAAAGTTTGTAAAATATCTAAAGCTGGTTTTAATTCTATAGCTATATTAATTATTAAAAATACTAAGTTCCATCTCGTTTCATTACCCATTAAGATTATTTAGTCAGTATTAACTATTAAGTATAAGTTAATATAATAGTTAACTACTACTTAGTATTTATATAGTGAAATCTTAGTTTTATAGTTATTAATAGGAAATTCTCTTTACTTTTTAGCATAATTAATAGCTAATTTAAACTCTTCATATAATATATTACTATTTCAAAGAAGGATTACTATTCTCTTTATAATACTAATATTACCTATATATAGTATTAATACTATATACTATAATAGTTAGTATCTTAATTAATACTTACTTAGTTAGGTTTTAGTTATTCTTTCTTTCTCTTTAGTAGATAATTTATCTATAGCTCCACTATAATTATTAAGTATAGCTGTAGCTTTAAATTCAGCTATATCTTTATTATGTACTATAGTACTAATAAACTTATCTATAATAGCTTTAGCTACTAGATTAAGTATATATACTACATAGCAAATATCATATAAAGTATTATTATTTATATTACTATTATAGCTTTCTAAGAAGCTATTCAAAAAAAAATAGTATTATTAGAGCTATTATCTTGCGTAATACTATAATAATAACAATCGGTTAGTTAAATAATTTATAAAAGGGTATTAATATTTAGTTAATACTTGGAACTTTCAATATATCTAATTATTTATATTCTGTTCTCGTATTGAGTATTTATCTATAATATTTCGTTTAAATATCTCATTAATATATCTGACTGTATGAGCTTTACTAAGATGTTCAAAACCTATAGTTAAATATTATTAATTAGTATTTATATTTATATTACTTCTTTATAGAAAGTAAATATCTATATATAAAGTAAGTTATAGTTTAAATTACCTGGTTGTATATAGTTTAAGTTAAAAAAGCTATTAATATAACAACCTATTACGCCTAAATAAGCTTTATTATCTATAGAGGTCTAAATATCTAGTTAAATACAAATAAATCCGTAATTATCAATATAGTTTTTAAGATGATATATAATACTAGCTTCTAGACTATTACATTTACTACTAAGACTAGTAGTTAAAGTATTGTAAGTAATATGAGGGGCTGTACTATAATAGGTATTAGTATAATTAAGCTTTGAAATATAGAAGAATATAATATAGCTATTATTTCTGAATTAGATTTACCTATTTAAGTAAGAGATTAAACTGTTAAATTCTGTTAAAGTAACTGTGCTATAAGGTATATTAAAATATAATAAAACGTTAATAATTTAATCTATTGCTTCTTTTCTATCTATAAAATTACTATTTAATATAGTTACCTCTCTACCTCTTTTTTTACTAGAGATACTAGCTATAAAGCTATTAATATAAGCTTAAGTTAAGGGCCTCTTCTTTAAGCTTACATAATCTGAAACTAAATATTTTAGTTAATAATAATTATTAATATATTCTTAATAGTATAATAAATAATAAAAGAATTACTAATTATACTTACATTTTATTTTTTTAGAATCTAGGTCTTCTTTTTCTGAAGTAACTATATATTTATATAATATTCTATAGTAGGCTATAGTATTAAAGCTTTGGAATCTTCTAGCTTTAGTTATAACTCTTTTCTTGCAGGTTCTTATATTATAGATTAATTTGATTTTTCTCTCTTTACTAAGGTTTACAGATATTAATTTATATATAGATTAATTCCTAACTATAGGGTATTATTTAGTATCCTTAAATATATAGTCTTATTCATTCTCTATTATATTACTATATTTAAATTCTCTTAAGTTACTATTAATAGAAATTTAAGAAGAATTAAAAATTCAAGTTATCTTATTGAGAAGGAGAATCATTAGGTTGAAAAGAGTCGCCTCAATCTAAAGACATTTTATTTCTAACAGTATTTAGTTAAGCTTTCTTTTAATTATTAGGAATAAAAAAGTAGATATAATAGTAAATAGTAATATAATACTAGTAACTGGACTGAGGATTACAAGTAGTAGTAAAATAATGGAAAATTCTTATTTATAGTATATAACTAGAAATAGTAGTACTATAAATATATTGTAAAGTAATAGTAAGTAAAATAAATATTTTAAGTCTAATACTATTAGATATAATATATAGTTTTCAGATTAAGTTTGATTAAACTATAGTAGCTAATAATACTATAGTTTATTTTATAAGTTTAGAATAAAGGCTTAATAGGGTTAACTAAAGTATAGTATATATACTATAGTATATTAACTAAATATGATATTTAAAGTATTACTAGATATACTAAACTATACCTAATAATATATAATATTAATTATGAACTATATTATAGTTAATAGTAAATATATATATATATATATATATATATATATATATATATATATATATAGATATATATATATATATTATATATAATATGATATATATAA
>MASP02001169.1:0-12471 GCA_001693025.2 Colletotrichum lindemuthianum | reverse complement strand
AATAATTTGAAATTTCAAGATAAGTTAATTATTATTCTAAATTAAAAGTAGCTATATATTTTTGTCGGTTACGTTATGCTGTAGGGCATGCGGTAACCGTACGCGCTGCCACGTACGTAGCGGCATGCCCTCCATAGCCCACTGGCTACGGGTGCCTGGCACCCGGCGCCAGCTGTAGCCTAGCAGCGTAGCAATTAGTAAGCAATTACCACACTATAGATCTAGAGCCTTACGTGGCGCCATACGCTATATAACGTAATAATAATAATAACAAATACTAGAACACCAGTTTACACCTATATGACGAGATTATATATAGTATATAATTATCCTAACGATTAAACTAACACTAATTAGTGGTTAACCTAACTGTTATACTACTATACTGCAGATTAGTAAAGCTTATTATACTAGAAGGAGTAATTATAAAACTCTACGCCTGAGGTCTATATAAGGTGAAAGATCGTGAGATTATTACTTAGATACCTCAGATCCTCCCCACCTTAGGATCTCGCCAGAAGCCTCTAAATATATATTAACCTCTTAAGGAAACTATTATTAAGGAGTTTAAATTTATATCCTCACTCTAGTTAAGTTAAGATACTTCCTGCAGCTATACTAAAGAGTTTAAATTCATATTTTTATTATTACTAACTGGAATATATTTAGTAAATATAATAACTTTCCTTAAGTAATACCAGACTTTTTAGTACTGGAGATTTATAGTATCTCTAGCCTTAACTCCTTAAGAGACTTATATAGCCTCTTGAAAACTCTTTCCCTACTTCTCTCTATATAAATCCAGCTAAATTGATAATCCTCCCTTACTCTACACCTCTCTAGTCTTTATAATAATATCTAAATTAACCCCTTCAGGTTAGATACTTACTTAAGATATCCTTATATTAATAATAATCTTACTTATAAGTATTTCTATACTAATAAAGATCTTACTTTATTTAAATCTAGAGTATTTTAGATAGATCCAGAAGATTAACTATAATTTTATTATAATAAATAGTATTAGTAAGATTAATATTTATCTAGAATACTAACTAGTTTTTTATACTTAACTGGAGCTTTATAGCTAAAAGTTATTTTGAATATTCTAGGATAATTTTATTAAATAGCCTGAGGTAATATAGCAACTAAGTAGTATTAATATAGTCTACTATTTTAGGGACTACCTTATTACCTATAATATTAAAATTAAGCTGAATAGTAAATATCTCTACTCAGTTTTACACCAGGTTACTTAGCAAAATAGTTTTACCTTATAGATCCTTCTAGAGATTAAGGATTTTTACTGCTACTTTCCCCTATTAAGAGAGAACCTCTAAAAGTTTCTAGAGTAGTTAGATAACCTTATAATAGCTAAATAGTATATCCTATTACCCTCCCGTGAGGCCTAACCTAAAGTTAAAAGCTTAACATAAATAATACTCCTACTATAAGTAGTTAAAGAAAGATATCTACTACTAACTTAGCTAATCCAGACGCCTATAGCCTAAAGTGAGAGACTTCTATTTTAACCCTTAGTCTCACTAGCTCTCTATTCCTCTATATTAAAGCCTCTCTAATAGCGAAAGAACTATTAAAATTATAGCTAGTAGCTGCCTAGGTAGTATAAATAACCTCTACAAGCTAGTTCCACTATCCCTTTCGATAATATATCTACTAAATATATTGTAGACCTCACGAAGTTATATAATAAGACTATAAAGTATAGTGGAAGTCTCTATAATATCTTTAAGTTAAAAATCTATATATTCTAAGATTGCTACTTTAAGCTTAGTATCCTATAATATATATAGGTAAAGCTCTTTTCGATTATACTTAAAGACAACACTCTTAAATTTTACTTTAACTACTTAAGTAATCTAAATACTAACCTTATATTTAACTAAATAGTCTAACAGGTTAAAGATTACTTTAAAAATAATGAGAATTAGTAGCTCTACCTTTCTGACTAGCAAAACATTATTTTTTGAAGTATTATTACTAAGAATCCTAATAAAAGCAAAAAGGAGGCTTTTAAGCTTCTAATCTCAAAGCTTATATATATCTAAAAAGCCTTCCCTACTAAAATCTAGATAGATAATATCCTCTACCTTTAGCTTATAAGTGTATACTATAGTATACTAAAATGTTAGTTAGTTTTCTTTAGCCTTATAGTAACCTCCTAGAGTCTTTATAACTAATTAAGATTTATTATAAGTAATATCTTATTAATCTAAAAAGTATAATATATATAAGATAATAGAGATAACTATTAGAAGGTAGCTAGAGACTAATTCTAGACTAACTATATATATAACTTACCTTAAGGTAACTTTTAAGACTATAGTTATATCTCTATATATATATAGTCTCACACTTTAGGTAACTATTACTTACTTCTAATATTTATATATAACTATACTAATTAAAAGTGCTATATATGTACTAAATCTAGTTATTAGTCTATAAAATATACTCTTAAGGAGAGGTATACTTTATTTAATAGATATAAGTTAACTACTAACCTTAAGATATACTTTATAGTAGTATACTAAGCTTTCCTCGCAAGCTATAAAAGTATTAATAGCCTCAATAATAATAGCCTTAAGGCTGCACTAGAGGTTAATATTAATAAAGATATTATTATATAATATTAAATAGATATTAACTTTAAGGAGGGCTACTCTATAGAATCTACTTTAAAGATATTTTTCATATTATTTTATAGTGAGAAGCTTATTGTTCTAGATAGAGGTAAAATTATAAGAATCCTCTAAAATTAGGTAATAGTTTATATTCTCACTAAAAGTATTACTACTAGTAGTAAACTTACAGATAGTACTATTACCCCTAATATCTCTATATATACTTTCACACTTGAGGGTTACTACTTAAATACTATATTTCAAAATATCTTACCTGACTTAGATACTACCAGCTTCTTAACTATAAGATACTTCCAGTTTACTATATTAAAGTAGTTAGTTATCCCCTCTATTATCCTTACACCTCTATAAAGTAAACTAATTATAATATACTTTAGAGAAGCTATCCCTATTATAATATTTAGAATAGTTAATATACCTATACTACTTAATATTATTATATTTTATATAGTTCTATATGATATATCCTTCCTACTCTACCTTATAGATATAGATTACTTCAGTATTATATTTAATAATATCTATAATAAGCTCCACTAAGGTAAAAAAATTATACTTATTATTTGAAAATAGAGGTATCTGTAGATATTTCTTAATAAGGAGAGAATAATTACCTCTATATACCTTATAGAAATAAAGATATAGAGATTTTACTACTACTTCAGATATCTAGCTGTAGTGTACCTCTATAATATCCTCACTAAAGTAGGATACTTAGTTAAATAGTATACTCTTAAAGCTCTTGAGAGATACTATTATTACTACTAAATATATGGTGCAGCTTCCTTATAATTTTATTTTACTATCTAAAGTAATATTAACTTTAACTTTGAGATTATTATTAATATTATCTATATTAATAACTATAATATACTTCATATTATTAATATTACTATAGTATTTAATGCTACTTAATTTCTATCTAACCTATTAGTAAAAGTAATATAGGAGGCCTTTAAGGTATATTAGATTAATATATACTAAAGCCCTCCTGACTATATCACTATTAATATAGATATAACCTTCTAATCTAAAGACTTCAGATTAGAGGTAAAGACTATAGGATTAATAGTTTATATTATATCTATTAAGGTGTATAATAGTGTCAGTAAAGTTAAGTATTACTATATACTTCTCTACTGCGTATATGAGATTTACTATATAGAACTCCCTACTGCTACTTAAGAGGTATCCCTTCAGGTAGTATATAAGGTAATTAATAACACTACTAGCCTGAATAGCCTTATGCCTACTCTGCTTATATTTGGAGCGTACTTACGCCTCATGGAAGATTCAGCTTCCTCTCTAGATATTATTACTTAGACTTAAGCTATACGTAAAGCTATAGAAGAGGTCCACTATAAGTATACTAAATGTACTATTAATACTGCTTTAGCAATATGTAATAGCCCTGATACCTTTTATATAATAACCTTTCCACTTCAGACTCTTATATATATATAGCGAGAGAAAAAGAACTAGTAAGAGCTATACTCTCTTATTACTACTTATAGTGAGACTTGCGTTCTTGAGCTCCTTTGTGGCCCTCGAGAGTTTTAATTAATAGCTATAAAATAGTATTTCAAAGGCGATAAACAAGAGATTAATAATAGTGTAGCTGGAGCTATAGCTTTATGAGAGCTAGTATTTATAACTTTATATACTAACCCTCAGCTGGACTAAGGATCTTTAAGTAACTTAATAGTAAATAGAAGCTTATAATCCTATATAGCTACTCTAATTTCATCTGTAACTATTCCTGAAGCTCCGAATATATAGCTAATACTTTATACTATTTTTATTATAGAAGATAATAATATCCTCCCTCCCTGAATAGTTAGTAATCTACTACCTTAACTATAAATAACTTAGATCACACTGGAGCCTCTAAGTTATATGACCTGTAGGTATATAGTTAGTTTACTACCTCTAGAGTTTAATTAAGAGGCTTGTTTTATAGTATACCTTACAGCTAAGGAGTAGTTAGATCTAGTATTCTTACTTACCCTCTACGTAAAAAGTATAATTATAATATCTAGCTTACTATTTAAAAAGTTAATTAAAAAGGAGGTTAAAAGTATTATTAATAATAGTATTATGAAAATTATCTAATATAATTCTATCTTCTATAAGGATTATAAATATTTTAAGTTTTATATTATTAACGAGATTAAGAATAAGGATACTAATAAGGTGTATAAGAAGTTAAGACTTATAATTTAAAGCTTTAGAGACTATAGTAAGTTTAAGATTTTAATATAATTACTAATAATCTAATAAAGCAGCTAGTAATTAATTTTAACTGTAACCTTAACCCTTCTTAAGTATAAAAATATAATAATATAGTTTTACAATATTACTTAAGTTTATATTTGAGCTAAAATAAAGTTTATAAAGTATATTATAGCTAATCTGCTTTTATATCTTAAAAGATAGTATCCTCTAGATTCTATAATAATTATTATTAAGCTACTTTATAGTCTTACTGAAGCTGGAATTTACTAGTAGGTAACTTACTCTATATACTATAAGGAGTAGTTATAAATAGAGACTTTAATATATAACTTATATTTCCTTATCTTATATACTTAAAATAATGCTTTTAGCCTTATTAGTATGTAAACTGACAATATCCTTAGCTTCTCTAATATAGTATTCTCTCACTAAGAGGATAAGGAGCTTGAAAAAACTTTATTTAAAGTAAAGTTTAAAATTATACTTTTAGAGATTATATCCCTCGCGTTTAATAGAGGTATCCTATTGCTCTATAGTGATTATCTCTACTTACGCTAAAAGTATTAAGAGTAAAAGCTGGTTCTAATTGATATGTGTGTTATATTTAAGGTACTTAAGAAGATATATATTAAATAATATGTATGTGGTGTGTACCTTGCCTCTATATGCTAACTGGAGACTCTATTTAACCTCTTATATATAGCGTAAGAATAATAATCCTTAAGTGATAATGCTGCTATACTTAATAAATAACTTAAGTAGTAAATAGAGTATTTTGACTGAGGCCTCAACTTTATATTATTTAACCTCTCTAAGGTATATTTTTATATTTTTATTAATAGTTTTTTTACTAATAATATTAACCTCTTATCTTAATTAGGATTTATAATAATTTTGGGTTAAGAGACTGTAATTAGTAATAGTTAGTTTAATTTCTATAGTAATTTTATATATTATTTATCTACTAAAAGTAAGAGAGTTATTAGGAGTATACTTACTTTAGAGATTTATATTATAGTAGCTAATGTAGATTTTATTTATATTATAGTTATATTACTTAAGAAGATTCTTAATTATTAAAAGTTCCCTCAGATTCTAATTATTATATATACTAATTTATATTTACTTTATAAGTATTTTATGAAGTTTAGTATTACTAAAGAGAAGTATTTAATAATTAATATTATAGTGTTAAGATAGTTATATGAGTGCTGTAAGCTCTATAAGGTGTAGTAGATTAATAGAGATAATAATATTACTAATATCTTTATGAAGGGTATTCTAAATTATATCCTTAAGAGATTTATTAATTTAAACTATATAACTGTTTGAATAGAGGGATAAGTAACTTAAGTGGAGTAGATAAATAGATATTTAGATATTATTTAGGTAAAGGGTGTAGATTGCAAAAGATACTATTTTTTGTGTAAATAGATAGGTACTAGGGTATGTAATAAAAAGAAAAGTTGCTAGTGTTGGTTACGCTATGCTATAGGGTATGTGGTAACTGTATGCGCTGCTATGTATGTGGCGGCATGCTCTCTATAGCCTACTGGCTATGGGTGCCTGGCACCCGGCGCCAGCCGTAGCCTAGCGGCGTGGCAATTAGTAAGCAATTGCCACGCTGTAGATCTAGAGCCTTACGTGGCGCCGCGCGCTACGTAACGTAATAATAACAACAACGAATACCAGAACACCAGTTTGCACCCGTACGACGAGATTATGTTGCACGTAATTAGGGGGGCAAAATCTGGTGTGTATTGTGTGTCCATAAATGTGGCCACGCGCACCGCGCGAGGCTCTATTTTGACTGGGTTAAGTGGGGCGAGGCCCGTGGAGACGCCACGAGTGCCTGAGGCTTGAATGGTGCAAACTCTGCCGCTCGAACGCGTTATTTCTGACACACCCCTCCAGCCTTAAGGGCTACGCCCGTAGGCTGGCCTTTTTGAATAATGCTAGTTTAAACGCTCTATTTATATCTTGTGAGAGACTCCTTTTACAGCCCCGTCGCTCTCGTTAAACCTCCACCCCTGTGGCAGGAAGAGTAGTATTATTTATAGGCTGTTTAGGCGTCCCTTGTTATCTGGGTAAAGGGTGCCTCCTGGCGCTTCAGGCATTTTAGGCGCCCTTAAGCTTTTTTTTAACTATATTATAATTAGAGTTAGAATCTATAAGTTCTAACTAATAGTTAAGAGCTTTATTAAGATTTTTAAATACTGATATAGATAGTTTCTCTTAAAGTTCCTCTTTTTATTATATTTTCAGATAGTTTAATTAGTTTATTATATTAATCTGAGTAATAAAAATGCTAAACTGGCAGCTTTAGAGAGGCTTTATAAGGCTGTTAACTATAAGGTCTCCTAAGGGTGTATACTTAACTTTAAAGTATCCTTACTGAGTTTCTTACTGTAGTTAGTAGTTATAGATATTAATATACTGTAGTTTTATATATAGTTATATTATTTCAGTAGTTATAAGATATATTATTTACTAGTTATTATACTGGATTTAGACTGCTGGATAAAGTTTATATATCTTATCTTTACTAAAAGTGTTTATTATGAGGTTTACTTAAAGTATAGTAATAAGGTAGCTAGCGAAAATAGCTTCTTATACTATTTATAATAGCGTTAAAAGCTCTACTTTAGTTGTTAAGATAGTTATAATATCTTATTTGTTAGCTTACTATATTATAAGGCTACTAAAGAGGCATATAGTATAAGTCTGAAAACTTTTTTAATCCTCACTATTATCTATAAAGTTAGTATCTATAGCGATAATGAAGCTATCCTATAGATTATTAAGCTTACAGCTAAACTTAAGGTAGAAGTTCTTAGTTTTACTGAGGTATTATATTATTCACTCAGCCTCAACTTAGTGGTTATCTCTAGGGTTCTAGTTAAAATAGGATAATTAGCTAGCTGTATAGGTAACGTTTAGTCTCATTATAACTGCAGCGTAATTAATAAAGCTAATATCTTATTAGTAGCGTTTAATCTCTATATAGGAAGCTTAATTATACTGTAGGAGGAGTTCTTTAGGTCTAAAGAGAGTATCAAACTATTTAACATACTATATACACTTTATAAGACGCTTAAGGAGTTTTTTAATATAGACTACTTAAGAAAGCTACAGCTATCATATTATTTAATCTCAAATAACCTCAATACTAAGGAACTACTATAGATTTTTACCTTCCTTAAGATAATACTTCTTTTAGAGGTTTACTAACAGTATAAGCATTTCAGATACTTTATCTGAGGGGAAGGAGAGTATATAATTATTAATATAGAAGAAGAAAATAATATACCCCTTAAGTTAATAATATAGCTCTTCTACAGTAAGCTTAAAACTAAAATATTTAAGGTCTACCTCTAGATAATACTACTAGAGGAGAGGAAACTTTTAAAAACTATAGAATATTTTATTCAGATAGTAAATCTTTCTAAACTTTTAATAACTAAATAATATCTCTATATAAACTACCTTATTAAGTATTATACAGATAAAAGTGTTAACTATATTATATTGAAGTAGCTTGAGATCAAAGCGGTTAGTAATTACTATAAGGGTTTGAAAAAATATACCTACTAGAGTGGCTATATAGGTCTCATGGTTATCTTGTGGTTATTAGTCTCTATAAATAATAAGCTAAATCTTAATTTTAAGGAGGCGTCTATACTTATTAAGCTTATAGGTATAAACTTAGTAGTAACCCAGAACTTTTAAGCCTCTCGTGAGAATTTTACTAACTTCGCTCTAGGAGTATAATTTAATATAATTCTTAAGATAAGCTCTTTCAGCTACTATTATAGCTTCAGTATATAGATAAGTAAGTACTACTAAGTGAGATATAGGTAATAGTAATAATCTCTATTATAGGATTTCTAGAGTGGAAGCTTCTACTCCCCTATATTTTTAGTATTCTCTACTATCTAATTTACTTTTTAGCTAAAGTTTATCTTTCAGACTTATAATAACCTTTTAGAATCCTCTTAAGGTTTAAACCTTAGGAACTCCTTCTAGCTAATAACTTATATAATCCTGTAGCTATAAGTGGGAGCATCTAGAAGTATCTTAAAATAACTAAAAAGCACCAGCTAAAAAAGCAGCTTTAAATAAAGATCTCCCAGCTACTTAGGTGCAGCACCTTATCTATTCCTTACACTTAACCTTCTCTAGAGGCGTCTGATTTCCTTACTCCCCTATAGTCTTATCTGTATAAATAAGATTATAGAAGAATATAGTAAATAACTCTAGAGAGGTTAATAATATAAACTTCGCAGTTTTATATAGGGTTATAGAGGGCTCAGAGTTAGCTATAGTGTGAATATAAAACCTTAAGTTTTTATAACTGCTTCCTATGTCTTCAGTGTAGATTACCTTATTAGGCTCTTCATTTAGGCTTAAGTAAGTATTTAAGCTAGCCTCACGCAGCTTTACTATAGCTAATTACTTTTATAACTAACGAGAGACCTCATTAAGGTTAGACCTCTTAAAATTATCCTATAGAGAGGCTAAATTTCTATTAAAAAATATTATCTTATTAAAAGAGATATTATAAGTTATAATAACCTTATTTTATAAAAAATTCCACACTTGAAACTAGTTAGTTGAAATGTAGCTAACTAAAAAGCTAATAAAAACTTACCCCTTAAGGTGAGTAAGGTAGTTATACTTAAGTTTAGTATCTGTAGTAAAAATAAAATACTTGCAGCTATACACGCGAAGGTAGGCTAAGTTTAGCCTTACAGTATTATCTTTTTGAGTGACCTTATGAAGCCTCTAGTATAGCGTTTGCCAGCCTAAAAGGCTCGTTGGCGTGCAGTTATGAAGAAATACTGCCGCTCGTAAGGTTTCAAGCTAGAGATTGTAAGGCAGTTTACTCCCTTACCTCATAACCCTTACGTAAGCTTTAATAACAACTCTAACCTACTCTACATCCCTATTTTAGCCTTACGTATATAGTGTGGATAGCTTGAGGTGAATACCTTAAGCAGTCAGGGCGGCTTTCAGCCTCTTATACCTCGGGACCTCATTATTATACTTGAAGACCTTAACGTTAACGTTATACTAGCGTTTGAGGAGCGAGATAAAGTTATTAAAAGCTGCAGTTATAATAGCTCCAGTGTAGTCTATAAGATAAAAATCCTATAAGTAGTTAGTAGCTTTATCTGTAAATATTAAAGAGGAGATGTAGCTGCTATAGCCTTAGTGATATAAGTGAAAGTCAAACGTAATATGCTCTCTAGGGGTAGTATATGAGGTACTCTCACGCTCCATGCAGCAAATAATCTATTTTACCTTACTAACGCTATAAGCCTTATATACCCCCCAAGTAGGCTAGTAACTATTACGCTTTAAATAACTGTTAGTAATATAAATACTATAAGTAGCTGAGATAAGGTAATTCAGAGGCTCTCTCCCAGGATATCCTAGCTGCTAGTGCTAAAGCTGTTTATTACTTCTTAGAGGTTTTTAAATAGTCTCTATAGTATATCTCTAGTGGCGATAGTATTTAGGAGAGAGTTTATACTATACTAACTATACTACTAGAACGTTTAACCTCTCGTGAGGTATATAGTATTTAAGAACTTATTAGCTATATTAAATATTAATAGCTATAATCTCTAAATAGTTACTCCTCCACAGTCGAGAGGAATAATTTAGCTTAGTATCCCACTAGTAATTTCATTTTTATAACTACTAAAAAAAGATAAGGTTTATAGCTAGAGAGATATAGAGAGCAATATTATAAAAATATAGTTTAGCTTCCTTACTTTCCGAGGTTATAATATAGATCTTAGCGTCTCTATAACCCTCAATAGGTACTAGCTTAGTGCTACACTAAATATAATCTCTAGAGGAAGCTCCTCAGAGAGTTATAAAACGCTTAATATTTTAAAAAATATAAACTGAAGTATCTAAATTAAGGATAAATAAGTTTTAGAGAGAATACTACTGAGATCCCTCTATATAGTAAGTTTACTATACAGTATTATAGCTACTTCAGCTAGAAGGTTAGCTATATAGTTACTATTATCTGAAACTTTAGACCCTCTTTAAAAAGTCTGGATCTAAGGTAATTTATTATTTAATTCTCTCTTTAATTATAGTATTAGATACCTAACTCTTATATATAAGTAATAGATATATATAATAATAGTGTGAGAGTAGGTAGTTTTTACTGCACTTAAGAGGGCATAGGGGTCTATCTGAGCTATTAAAATGTCTCTTACTACCTTGAGAGTTTAAGCTACTATCTATAGCCTCTAAGGTAGCGTTGAATGCTTTATGGCTGATTTTGCCTCGATGGAGGGCTTCAGGGAGCTGCTGTATAGCCTCTATAATAGCTGAGATAACTTCGTTTAGCAGTATTATATCTAATCGACTGTAGACTATTAGTATATAGTTCTGGATATATAATTCAATCGGCAAGTAAGCTAGAGAGAGTATAAGATTATTAACCTAAAGCGTCCCCATAATAGAGGGAGCGTAGCTAACTATTTAAGTTTTATATATAGTATCTTACTACTTCTGAAACTATATTTTAGTTAATACTTTTATAGTAAAATGCTTAATTTTAGGGGACTAGAGTATATTATAGTATATAGTGGCTGCTTGCTGGAGATAGAGGTTATTTATAATACTGAAGTAGTTATAGAGGTTTATTAACTATATGGTAAGGTCCTCCTCTATATTATAATATTAGTAGTTAAGTATATCACTAATATACTTACAGATCTAAGATAATATATAAGCTTAGTTTAACTACTTATATTTATACTCTCAAATCCTCATATTATAGAGGATATAGATAGCTATATAGGTTTTTAGGCTTTTCTCTGTAAGGTTTATAATATTCTAAGTGTGAATCTGTTTAGAAGCTTCAAGTAGAAGTTAGAGCTCCTCAGGGTAGGTTTACTCTATAGGGGTGAATTTATTAAGAGTGCCAGAGGGGGTTAAGATCTTTAGAGTGTTTATTTCAGACGTTACAGCAAGTATCTTTCCTTTCTTTACTTTAGGAAAGTTATATATAAGAAGCTCTTGAGAGATTACTAAAAAGAGGTTTTTTTAAGTATCTAATTTGAAGTTAAGGTAGTCCTATAGGTTATAAGCTTTAGCCTCCACCTTAAAGAAGTTATATTAGGTAATCTACTAGTTAGCTTCCTTAAGTATTAATATAGGGATGTTTTTAGTAGATATCTTAGCATTCAAGATACATATAATCATTATAATATATACTTTTTAGCCTGGTAGCTCTTTAGTATCGTGAGACTCTTAATTGTTATACGTAATTAGGGGGGCAAAATCTAGTGTATATTGTGTGTCCTTAAATGTGGCTATGCGTACCGCGCGAGGCTCTATTTTGACTGGGTTAAGTGGGGCGAAGCCCGTGGAGATGCCATGAGTGCCTGAGGCTCGAACGGTGCAAACTCTGCCGCTCGAACGCGTTATTTCTGACAGATTACGTACGGCATGCAATTACCCTAACGATTAAACCAACAATTTTATATTGAAAACTCTTTCTTTTTTATTTTCTAGAATTTTTCTAGAATTAATTATAGCT
>MASP02001152.1:0-10862 GCA_001693025.2 Colletotrichum lindemuthianum | reverse complement strand
ATAATATATTATCCTACTATTAAGAAAAAATATATAAATAAATATAAAAACTAGAAAAATTACTAAAAAGAGCTATTTACAGACTTATACTAGAAATAAGAAAACTAAATGATAATTACACTTATACTCTCAAAACTAGTAGATACTCTAGAGACCTAGAAAATATTTAGAAATTAGTATTTATATAGTTTCACTAAATAAACTTTTATAACTTTATATTACAAAATTATTATTAAGTAAGTTATTTACAAACTTAGCTTATAAGTAAACTAGAAATTACTCTACTAAATAGAATAGAAAATAATAATTATAATAATAATTATAAAATAATTAAGAAAATAATCCTACTAAACTAATAAATATAATAAAATTAACCTATTTATCTAAAACCTAATAAAAAGATAAATAAATAGACTATTTAAATACTTCTAATATAAAGAAAATAGTTAGGTAAAAAGAAAACCACTATAATTTAAATATCTCCTTTTTAGAGAAAAGAATATATAAAGATAATTATATTTAGATTTTTAAATATCTCTAAAGAAGGAAAAAATAGATCATATTAGAATTACTATAAATTACTAATCTATCAAAACTTTTAAGAAAGTTAACTAGCAGCTTTATATAAAATTAAAGTAAAATATTATACTATAAAGATAGAAAGATAGTAAAAAAACCTTATATAGATAATCTTATCTACTACTCTTATTAATAATAAATAATTAGAATATTATTATTATTACTTACTATAATAATTTTATAATATAATATAACTTACATAAGATAATTTAAAATAAAAATAATAGTCACACTAAACTTAATACTAAAATCTCTTTTATAGTACTAACTACTACTATATTCTCAGACTTAGTATTTAAAAATATTCAACCTTAAACTTTAAATATCTCAGAAGATTCAGGCGACGCTCCTTCAGTTTATTCTCAATACAATAATCCAACTAGGAACCTATCTTTAGAATCTTAAGCTGAAACTCTTTTAGGAAAAAATAATATATCTATAAATATCTCTATAACTCTACTGATAAACTATATCCTAACTATAGCTAATTACTTAATACTAATAAAAATATTCTAAACTTAGTTTACTATAGTTACTATATCTCCTTAGTCTAAAAAAGCTTCTAAGTTCGTTAGTAATAATATTTCTAATTTCCTAAATAAATTTAAATTACTAGTAAGCCTATCCTATAAACCTAAAACTAATATAATTAAAAACGTCTATATATATTATACTCTATACCTCAAGAAAATTATAATATTAATTCTAATAGGTAAAACTACTTAGATAGAAACGAAAGAAACACTTTTAACTATATATAAACTTACAAACCTAATAGTTAACTAAAACCTTAATAAGAAACTAAAAGCTCTTATAATTAGAAACTTACTAAAAGAAAACAATTTAGTAGGAATTACACTTCTACTAACTATAATTAATAACCTCCAGATTTATACTACTACCTAAAACGACTCCAAACTATCTAACTAGAAGTTAATATATATTACTATATATAGAGTACCTCCTAGAATATTAAAGGAAATAACCTAGAACCTTCACTATAAATTCTATAAACTTATGAATATAAACTAGAAAGCTTTTAAAACTATATTTATATAATAGGGAAAAAACTAAACCTTAATAAAATAACTTACAAGCTAGCTAAAAATATTAACTCCTAAAACTCTCTCTCTAAACTTATTAAAAATAATTTTAATAAAACCTAAAATAGTTTAAATACCTAAAAAAGCAAAAACAGTTAAAGAAAGTATTACTATAGAAGCAGAGAAGCTAATAGATATCTTTAAAAAACTTCAGATTAATAATACCAGCCTTTCTATAAATAATTAGATATTAGTAATCTATAGTATTATCAGGCAGTAGAATAAATTATTAGTATATATAGAAACCCACACTATATTAATTAAACTAAACTCTACTTATTCTTCTTATATAACTAATTTACAAGCCTATAGAGGTAGTAACTTTAGAAGATCTTAATATAGAATAAGTGGAACTTATAGCAGTTAGATACTACCCTTTAACCACTTCTATCCCCAGTACTAACCTACAGATAATATAAACTACTAGTAATATAGACAGTCAGAATATCATATAATAATCTACAAAACTATAATAACCTATTAAACCTATAGTATTTATTTCTACAGAAAAAATACTTATTATATTAACTACTAAAGCAACAAAGCAACATTAGTACAAAATAGTATTATTAACAAAGGATACTAAAAGAACTAACTAGATAAAAAAATAATCCTATTCTATATTACCTAGAAACCTCAGGTTTTCCCAAAGGAAACCAAAAAAACCAATAACATTAGACTATAATTATTCCCTAAACTTACAGAACTTATTCAGAACTATATAAAATAGTAAGCATTAATTACAAAAACTAATAAGCAGTTCACTAAATACTAACGAAAGAAATAAGTAGAGAAGGTTTATACTATATTTAATATTATAATTTCTAACCCTATTTATATTACTATATTTAAGGATAAATTTAAAGTAGTAACTAAGAATATTATAACGACAGATAAATTAAAACTAACCTCCACAAAATTTACACTCTATTATTATTATAAGCCTTAATAGGAATTATTTATAAGTCTAACTAATAAAAAACATTAAACTAACGTTTCTCAGCTAAAGCTAAAAATTATTAAACTAAACTAAAATAACAAATTAATACTAACTACAAGAGAGATTCCTCAGAGAATACTCTCTACTAAACAAATATCTAAATAATTAGCTTTTACTATACTACTAACAGATACTAATAATTAAACTTTTACTTATTATATTTATTTCAAGAAAGTAGGGAAGTAAATCTTAATTCCTAAAACTCTACTTTAAAAAATCTAACTAATATACACTCAAGTTAGCTATAAGTATACCTAATCAGTTATAAAAGATTACCAAGAAAGCTAGCAGATAAAAAATTTTTTTTTTCAACTGAGAAGGAATTTACAGATATATTTAATAAGATTAACAATAAAGAGAACATAATTTAAATATAAATTAATTAATAAAACTATCAGTATATTACTAAACTAATAAAACTACAGTGTAATAATAAAAAAGATATACTAATAGTTTTATTATCTAATTTACAAACCTAATTAGTACTAATCACTTAAGTTCACAATATAGATATTAAAATTATAAGCACTATAATAAAGTCAGTCAGAACTACAGAAAATATAATTACAAGCTTCACTATAGTTTATAATTTTATAATAACTTACTTCTAAATTAATATTTAATTCACAAACTTACAGAACTTAAAAATTCAAAAAACTATTAATACTAAATCAGTAATTGATATTATCTCTAGAAACTATATCTAGAAAACTAATTTATTTAGATATATTATATTTACACACCTAAGACTATAAGATATTACAGATATTAAATATACTACAGACTTCTAAAGAGTAATAATAGAGAATATCTATATTAGGAGTTATGATATCCCTAATATAAAATTCTTTATTACACTATAAGGAACTATTATAAAGAATTTAATTCTAAATATACTATTTATTATTAAGATATATATAATACTTTAATATACTCTAAACTAGATAGTTAGCTAGATTTAGTCTGAAAGTATTCAACTAAATATTCTATTATCATTTTACATATATAACTCAACCACTAAGTTTCAAGATATAATACTAAACTCTTCAAATTTTAACTACATTCAGCATATATACTCTCTTCCTTCTTCTACAGGAGAGGGAAACTAAAAGCTACTATTAAAACCTATAAATTCATAGCTAGTAAATAAAATACAGAAAAAGAAAACTAACGTAAGATAATAAATAAGATAGACCCTAACCCTCAGGAGCTACCTCCACTACTAAAATTTAATATACTAAAAGATATTAAAAAAATATTAAATAATAACAAAAAAGTAATAATAGTAATAAATAAAACTAATAAAAAATTCAAAGTAATTTTAGAAGTTTCAATCTAAAAGGTAATTAAACTAAAAATAAAAGAAATTTACAGTATTATTATATCTCTAGGAAATTATAATCTAAAATCTTTATCCTATAAAAAACAGTATCCTCATAACTTTCGCAGACTCCCAAAACATAAATAATAAGTATATATATATATCAGAGATTTTAAGAGATAGAGGAAATTTTATTATAAAAAATAAAATATAATAGAAATAGTAAATACTATTTTCAAAAAGAGAAGGGAGATATAGTAAAAAGAAGTAGTAGTAACTAATACCCAGAATAAACCTATAGAAGATATTAATATTATATATAAAATAAAACACAAAAAAGTTTAACTTATAGATAATATACTATTAGATAGATTAATATTAGAAAGTAACCTAAAATAGAAATTAAAAATATAAGAAAAAATAAAAAAGAATATTACTAATAGCTTTACAGCCTAATTTACAGATATAATTATACTAAAGTTTTTAAATATTTACTTTAGAGAATATTTAATATTAGAGAGATTATACTTAATCCTAAATAAACTTAGTTATCTATATACTTTAGAGAAAAAACTTCTAATAGAGATCTTAAAAGTAAGAGAGAGGATACTAACTTAGAATTTTAGTTATTATAGAAAAATACTAAACTCTATTATACTACTTTAGATAATTAAGATAATTTCTTATAAAATATAGTAAGCTAGGTTAATTCCTATCTTAAAAAACCTAATAGAGGATATTCTTAAGATCCTGAGAGTATATATTCAGAATAGTATACTAAAATATAACTATATTATTTATAGGAATTTATTTTTCTTAGTATAGAAGAAAGATAGTAAGATATAACTAATTAACTTAGTAACAAAAATTAATATAGTTACTATTTAAGATATAGAACTTCCTCTAGAAGCTAATAAATTTTCAGAAACGTTTAATATATATAAACTATTATTATTTTTAAATATTTTTTCCAGATATAATTAAATTCCCTTAAACTTTAAAAACAGAAACTTAATAATATTTACTATACTATTTAGATTTCTTTAATATTATATCTTTCTAATAGGAAGTATAAATTTAATTACGTAATTTATAAGAATTATAATAAGGATCCTTTATAATTTAATTCCCTATTACTATAAAGTTTTTCTAGATAATATTATAATTAAAAAGCTAATAATAACTTATAACAAAAAAGATAACTTATATTATCTTAGTATTTACAGATATATTCTAGAATATATTCAGAATATTAATAAGGTTTTAGTGAATATTAAACTTATAGGATATATAATTACAGTTATAAAATCTTAATAAGTATAATAGATAGTTATAATAGTTAGTTATATCTATAGAACTTATAGAAGATAGCCTGAGGAGTTAAAAATTATAAAGATTAAGAAATAGAAGTATTATAGTAGTATATTAGAAATATAATTCTTCCTCAGTATTATAGTATTTTATTAAGAATAAGTTTAAGATTATTCTGCTATAGTAAGACTACTTAATAACTTACTAAAAAAGAATATTCCCTTTTAATAAGAATAAGAATAAATTACTACTATAAAATAACTTAAGAATAAGCTCTATAGCTCTTCTATATTTATATCTATCAACTATAACCCTATAGGTAGCTAAATATACCTAGTAGTGGATACTAGTAGTATTAATTAGGAAGCTATACTCAGACAATTTATTAAGTAAAGATAAATTATTACTTACTTTAAAAGTAACTTATTTATAGATATAGAATTTAACTATAATACTAGTAAGAAAGAGTTTTAAGGAATATTAAAGATACTGAAATACTTAAGAAATTACCTCTATAAGTGATACTTCTTATTAGAGACTAATACTAAAACTCTTATTACTTAGCTTAATAATACTACTTCTAACTTACTAGAAGTATTAGTAATTTATTAGATATCTTAAATTAAAATATTTAACTTTAAGATTAAATATATTAGTAGAATAGCTAACTCTATAGCTAACAACCTTTTATAAAAACTATCTAGACTATCTGACTAAAATAATAAGCAAGAAGAAAATAATATTAATAACTAGATTAATATATAGATCTTCTTTATAGATATAGTAACTAGAAGCTTTTTTAAAAAGGTATATACTATAAGAGATAATTAATATATTAAAAAAGTATTTAACTTAGAAGTTATAATAGATAGAATTAGCTAAATAGATAAAATCTTAATATTTCTAGTAGTAATATTAGACTATTTATAGACTTAGTTAAGAGAGACTAAGTAAATAGCTTATTACCTATTAATACTAGAGAGGTTATCTGGAATTAACTTTAATTAATTTAGAGCTTTCAGGCAGACAATTTTAATATTCTAATTACAGAATAAGCTACTATTTATTTAACTAACACTATTTTATATAATTCCTTAATATATTACTAATAGAGAAAAACTATAGAAATAATTAATAATAGTTATATATAATAAAAGTAGCTATTAAGAATGAGAAGCTATCTCTAAGAGATTAGTTAATTAATATTATTAACTTAATATATATAAAAATATATAAGAGATAATAAAATATTATCTAGATTATTAGATATAGAAAGTATATAAGATAGAAAACCTCTATAGTTTTACTATTCTTTAGGAACTTCTATTTAACTATATTAACTTAGATATCTAGAGAGTAGGAAAATAGTATCTTATTAAAACTAGAGATATATTCACAGGCTAACTAGAAACCTAATAGCTTCTATAACCTACTTTAAAAGTAATTATAAAATTTCTATAGAAAGAGATTATTATATACTACAGTCTTAATAGAATCCTTATAATAAATAGAAAGCTAGAAAATAAGAAGTATATTATTAAGTTTAATAAATAATATAACCTAAATTGTAAAGTTACTTCAGCTTATAACCTATAAGCTAATAGAGTAATTAAAGTTAGATATTAACTAATTACTTATATACTATTAGTATAGCTATAAGGTAATAGTAGTAAAGATTCCTAATCTCTTCTACTAACTATCTTATTTATAGACTAAATAACAGTTAGAATATTAATAGGATTCACACTATTCTATTTAAAATATAAATATAAAGTAGTTACACCTATTAAAATACTTACACTAATATAGAGAATACTAAATTAAGTATTAGTAAAGATACTAAAAGAAAAAATAAATATAAGAATTTATATTTTTATATAATTAAATAAGGATAGAGAGAAAATAGTAATAATAATAACTAATTAATATAAGAAAGTAGTAGAGGGTTTTAAGAAATAAAGAGGGAATATACTATAGAATAAATAACTAGAATTTAGTAATATAATTTTAATTTATAATGTTAAGTAAGTAATTAATAAATCCTCAGACAGAAAACTTAAATATAGATAGATAAACTCCTTTCAAATTTATTTAAAGATACCTGATACTTCTTCCTATAAACTTAAAATCTTATCTAGAGAGGAAATTACTAAAGTAATATATAGAGGAAATAGGTTAAGGAAATTTATATAGACTCCTTAAGAATATTAGGAACCTTCAGATCCAGATATTTATAAATTTAATCTAAAGAAAGAATTAGTAAAAATCTTCCTAACCTAAAGAAAGCTTATAGCTAATAAAGAGGAAAAAGAGAAAAAAGAGGAAGAATCTATAATCTTAAGTGAGACTAATAATAATATCTTAGTAGGATTAATAATTTAATAAAAGGAATACCTACTAAATATTAAATATATAATAAAGAAGATATTCCAGAATTCTAAATTTGAAATCTAGATCCCAATAATAATATTATCCTTAAAAACTTAATATTAAAATATAATAGTTTAATAATATATATATAATAATAATAATAAAAACTTTACCTCGGATAATATTTACAGACTCACACTTTAGTTATTATACTTATTTAGTTATTTCCTTTTCTTAGTCTGAATCTTCTTTTTTTTCTTACTACTAAAGCCTCTTTATTCCCTATTTCCCTATAATCTTAATAACTTTAACTTATAATTTTATCTTAAATAGTATAAATATTTACAGATTAAATTAAGTAATAGAAATATAAAAAGAAAGATACTTTACTTTTAATAAACCTAAATAACTATAATAAATATCCACTTTATATACTATAAGGCAGACTTAATAATTTTAAACAGACTAGATATAATAATTTATATTCACTAAATCAGTATATTTACAGACTCAGTATAATAGCTAATACTATCTATTAAAGTTTCTAAACTTAATATAACTAAGATAATAATAAGTAGTATTTATAGGTAAATTACTAATTATAAAGTTTATTATTTTTCTCGAGAGAGATATATAGAAACTTCTAGCTAATAAGATATAACTTAGAACTTTAGGGAGGAAAGATAACTTTACTTACGAAAAGAATATTATATTAAAGAATAAAAATATAATATATATTTATTACTAAAAAATTTCCTTATTTATTTCTTTTTCTTTCTTCTAGTTTTTATTATTTTATTTTCCTATTTATTATAACTAGATATATTTATAAACTTAATAAATAATAACTATCTTATTTCTCTTAAAGAAATTAATAATATAAATAAAGAAGTTTCTTCTTCTAACTTACTAAGAGATATTACTTTTAAACTAAAGATTAATATTTCTCAATAAGAATAAGAAAGCTAAATATAATAAGTAGGTTATATATAAAAAGATAAGCTAAGAAAGTAAAGAGGATATTAGGAATATTAAAATACTTCTTCTATTAAGAGAAAAGTATATTATACTAATAAGTAAAATTAAATAAACTAACTTTACTAATAATAGTTTTCTTAAAATCTTAAGAGATCTTAAATTTAGAAATAGAGAGGTTATTATATTTACCACTAAAATAATATATCTTATCTATATAGTAGTAACTGAAACTAAATCTTTAGTAGATAGTATTAAAATTAAAAAAGTAGATATTCTAAATTTTATAAAAGAAGTAGTTAGTATAAAAACCTCTAGGTAATACTATATACTTAATATATAAATTATAAACCTATAAACTACTTTACTTATTATAAGTTATATAAGTATACTCTTTATAATAACTATAAGGAATAATATTTTACCTATTATACCCTTAAATAAAGAAACTATAAATAGTAATAAATTATTAAAGTAACTTATAGATTTAAGATTTAGACTAATAAGTAATACTAAAATAAATAAATACTTAATAATAAAGCGTAAATATACTATAGGTATATTCTCAGATAAGCTAATAATCTTAAGATCCTATAAAAGTTTATTAGAAGTTTATCTATATTTTAAAGAGAGACTTAAAGTTATAAACTTAATAGGTAAGAGTAACTTTAGAATATTTATTTTAAAGTATCTTAATTTTAAAGAATATAAAACTAACTAAAACCTAAAAATAATTAGTTAGACTATATATTAACTTAGAGTGAAATAAGAGAAGAAATATATACTAAAAACTTAGAAAAATTAATAGAAACTTATTATAATATATTATTAATAATTTCTAAAGAAATAGGGAAGCTTAAATTATAAATTAAGTAGATTTCATAAAATTTATTAAGAGACTATACTTACAGAATATTTATTACTCTTCCAGGAAGAAAATAATTAAAATATAATATAGTAGAAGAGATATTTATAGATAGAAGAAAGTAAAAATAAAAATTATAAAGTAATTAATAGAGGAAAGATATTAATTAACTTAGAGGAGAGAATTTCCTTTTTATATCTACTAAATAATAATAAGATACTTTTTATCTAAATAATAATATTATTTACTTACTATTTACTTACTATTCTTAATAGAAATAGTAATTTACTCTTATATAAAATAATGTTTATAATAATTTACTTATTCTCAGATCTATACTTATAAAAAAAGATAATTTTACTATAAATAAAGAATCTTAAAACTTCCTCTATATATATATTATTCAGTTTAAACTTAAGATCTTACTAACTTAATACTTATATTTATCCCTTTTAACTTAATAATATAATTTAGATCTATAAATTCCTCTTTTATAATATCTACTTTATAAGAAAACTAACTTCTCTATATAACTTTAGAGAAAATCCTTTACTTACTATAAATATTAAACTAATTTCAGAATTAGTTATTTATAACCTTTATAACTCTAAATAAATTAATAAAATTACAAAAAAATACTTTATTATATTTACTTCTCTAGACCTTATAATTTAAATACTAAAAATACTAAAAACTCCTTAAGATAACTAACTATATATATAATATCCTAATAGTAGTAACTAACTTCTATATTTAGAATTAGAAGTTTATAATAACTAACCTCTAGATTCTTAACTTAATATAGAATCTAACTACTTATAGTTACCCCTATAGATACTAATAAGAAGTATAATAATAAGAGAATAACTTCTTAATATATTTATTTAAATAGTAAATAGACTAACTTTCCTAATATTATAAAACTTTTTAGATATTTATATTCTAACTTTATATAACTTACTAATTTATATTAAACTTAGAGAAACTATTAATAGAGATAAATAAATTACTAAATACTAATAGATACTTTAGGAATGTACTAAAATATATAACTTCTATATTTTAGTAGTATTAAATAAAATCTATAAAGAAAATACTTATTAATATAGATAAAAAGTAAGAGGGAATTATTTCTAAATTATTATTATATAATATAAACTAAATTAAGATGAAATATAAATCTATCTAATTATTAACTAAAATAAGGAATAAACTTAATACTAAAGAAATTAATAATATAAAAGTAATAGAAAATTATACTATATAATAATAATAATACTTATAAACCTAACTATCTTAAGATAATATTAAAACTCTTTCTATCTAATTACTTAATAG
>MASP02001151.1:0-10612 GCA_001693025.2 Colletotrichum lindemuthianum | reverse complement strand
TATACTCTAAATTGATTGAACTTTAATATCAGAAAATTTGATGAACGGATCACATAGTGGCCCGTGCGCAAACGGCTTCCGTTTATCCGTTGCACGTGAGGTTAACCTTTCTGAAAACAAACTCTATTTTAATAGATATACCTAGAAGTTCCCACCCACCTTCAGTGGAATCAGAACTTCCTATCTTCATTATTATTTCTACTAATATCAGTACTGTTTTCAGATATTATTCTGAATCCCCTATTCTTCAGTGATTTATTGAGTATTGAATTCCCTTGACCTATTTACTAGTCTTCTATACTAGTTCAACAGTTTCAGCTTATAGCAAACATAATCGCAAAATACAGTATTATAGACTCAGATATCTATAACTTTAATGAGACTAGGTTTATAATAGGCTAGATTACGTCCGGAATAGTTATAATAAATACTGAAAGGTATTTAAATATAAAAATAATATAGCTTAGTAACTAAAAATAGGTTATAATGATCTAGACTATCAGTTTGTCAGGCTATAATATTCCGCTATATATTATTATTTCAAGGTAATATCACCTCTCTATTTAGTATATAGAAATAAGTCTCCCACATAACTAAATTATCGTAATATCTGAAAACAGATAGATAATAAACAAAAGAGATCTAGATTAGCTTCAGTATTTTAATTAATATATAAAACTATATATAAGTAGTAAATATTACCTCCTTATTATTAATAATTATAAAAGTTACTATATAGCTAATTTTAAGATATATTATAAAGAAAATAATATTATTATATTTTATATACTAGCTTACTCCTCTTATTTATTTTAGCTCTTAGACGTTAAATATTTTAAGTTACTAAAGAAAGTATATAGTTAATAAATTAAGGATAAGATATATTAAGGTAATATTTATATTATAAAGGAAGATTTCTTCTCTATATCTTATAAAGTTTTTATATAAATCCTTACAGTTAAAAATATCCAGAGAAGTTTCAGAGAGGCTAAACTTATTCCTCTTAGTGTAGAAAATATACTATTAAAACTTAATATTAAGTTATATACTCTAACGCCTCTAAGGTTCCTCCTAATAATACCCTCTATATAAACTTCTCAGATACTAAATAACCTAATAGAAATATCTTCTCAGTCTGAACTTATTAAGAGGAGAATCTTACACTATTAAAATAGCTTACTAACTTTAATTATTAAAGCTATAGAGTATCTATTAAAAAGAGTATATAAATTTATATATTAGATTACTTTATTAAGATCTAAGGTTTAGATCCTTTAAGAGGAGAATAACCTATTTAGTAGATACTAGAGGGCTAAGAAAATATATTTCAGATAAGGAGGAAGTCTCACTATAGCTGAGGTAGAGAATCTTTAATTACAGAGAGAGACTATAGTCTAGATTAAGGAGGAAATACACTAAAATAGTAGTTACCAGCTGAAGATAGAGATAGACTAACGGCAATATAGTATCTATAGGAATATCAGTTATAATATATAAATATATTAATTTACTGAAGAAATATCTAAAGAAGAAGATCTTAACTAGTTTAAATTTAATTAATTTCGTAAATATTATATATCAGTTAGAAATATAATATAGTTATGGTTAGGTGTCCAGCTTGCTTATCTGTCCAGCTGACTTATCAACTATATTATAGCTATATAGAAAATATATAGGAACTAGTATCTAGCGTTAGATATCTTCAAGAATTTTAAGAATACTGGGAATAATAAATATATAAATAAACTATAATATTTATAATCTAGATTAATAGACTAGTTCGCATTTAATACTCTTGATTTAAGTATTAACTAGATAAAAAACCTTAAGAAGATAAAATATTTCTATATCTAGGAATACTATACTCTAAAGAATAAGAAATCCTAAACTAGCTATTAATATCTCTAGAAGTATTATTTACAATAAAAGGTAATAGATTAAAACCTATCTTAAGTAGAGATTATTTAGTTTTATTAGATACTCCCTATATAGATAAATTCTAAAGTATATATAATTTCTATACTTCTAAAGATAATTCCTCTATTTCTTACTTATCTACTAACTATATTCCTTAATAAATTAAATTAAAATTATACTCTTTTAGAATTTTCTTTTGTTTTTAAAGATAAATTAAATAACTTAGAGTAGTTACTAACTATATCTATAAGACCTTAAGAGCCTCCTTAGTCTCTTATTCTTTTTACTTTACTTTCTTTTACTCCTTAAAGTAATAATTTACTAAGAAGATAAAGTTAATAATATATATATAGAAAGAAGAACTATTTGGCGCTTATAAGTATTAACTATATTATTATTATTATAATCTGTTAGACCCTACGTAATATACTTACTATACTATTTCAAATTAGTAAGGTTTATTTTATATATATAATTATATTAGAAATAAGGAGAATATAATATTATATTATAACTTTAGTGATTAATAAGAAAACCTAATACTTAATAGCTTTATTTAATCTGAACCTGACGATTTTTATAGGAATTAGGTTTTTAAATATAACCTAAAATAATATTAGTAGCAGAAAAAGATAGAAGAATAAAAAATAATTAATAATCCCGCCTGGAGGCTACTATATACTTATATTAATCTTAAGGATAAGACCTTCAGAGGGGAGACTTAATATTATAATCTATTAGAATTATAGAACTAAGAGGTATCCCGCAGGATACCTAATAGCTACAGGATTTTTATATATAGAATAATATAGGAATAATAGGAACTCTATTCAGTATAGAAGACCTATAGTATAAGTTACATAACGATAAGATAAGGATTATTTAGAATTAATATAATCCAGAATAACTAAAAGAATATACTAACCAGCTGGAACATATATATAGAATAAGCTTAAGTATACTTAAGATTAGACTTCTATAGCTTTTCAGTAATTAACTTTATAATTATCCTTAGATACTTCTAGCTTTATCTCTTAATCCTCTTATTAGACTTATACCTAATTACTATAAGCTCTGAAGACCTAATCTTATTAGTATTCTAATAGTATTATTACCTGTATATTATAGTCTTAACTTACTACTAACAGACTCACCTCTCCTAGACCTAAAGCTAGCTATAATAAGAATCTAACTTAAAACCTATATTAGTAAGATAGCTAAATACTTAGTGAATTTTCTCCTTATACTCTTTTTGCAAACTACTAATATAAATAAGGATATTATTAATATATACTAAAATAAAATTATCTAGAAACTATTATAGATAGCTATTAATATACTGTTAAAATATAGTAGAAATACTAGTAAGTCTGAAAGGATATACTATCTATTTAAAAAGACTATAATATATCTAAAAAGCTATTTTCTCCTAATCTACCTTATTAATTCTAATCTTATAGAATATAGTAATAATATTAAGCTTAGTATACTAATAGGTAGTAATAATCCTCCAGAGAATTTCTAATATAAAGAAGAGAAGATAATAATCCTTCTTTATAATTATATTAAGAGCTTTATAATCTATATAGAAGTATATTCCTCTATCTAACTTTCTTATAAAAAAAACTAGAATATTAGTAGAGAAACTACTTACTCTAATAAATTTCTTATTAAGTAAATCCTCTAGAGTTTTCTTAAGTATCAGAAGCTTCTTCTATAATATATTATAGAGAGATCCCTATAGGAAATCTAATTCCTATCTCTTATTATTAGAGATTAATAGGATATAGTAGTCTATCCCTAATTAGCTGGGAGGAAGTTAGTATACTGAATCTAGATAGAAACAATCCGGGAATTCCTTTAAGATATTCGTAGGAATATAATCCCTTAGGTTTACCTCTATCTTTAGAGCTAATATTTTCTTAATATCTACTAGACTAACAGATATAACCTAATAGAAACTTAGTATCTCACTAGTATACTATATAGTATACTAATAGATAAATATAAACGAATTAGTATTAAGTAGCTAAACTAACTAGATTTCTTTAAGTTATACTAACTTATCTGAATATTCTAGATATATTACTATACTATTCTTTTTATATATTATCTATTAAGCTTCAGTATTATAGATAATATAATTATCCTCTATCTATAGCTACCTAAAATATAAAAGTAACTATAAACCCTCTATAATATAAATATAAATTTTCTATATATAGCTACTAACTTCTAAAGTTAGAATAGCTACCCTCTAAGTATTACTAAATAATAGCTTAGTAGTATATCTCTTTATCTATCTCTTTAACTTATTAACTAGTAAGAAGCAAAATTTCTTTATAAGGAAAATATTAATAATAGCATAAATATTATACTTTATATTAATAAGTATATTAATAAAGTAACTTCTATGAATTCTAGTCTGAATAGTAGCTAACTATTAGTTACTTACTTATTCTTTTTCTTATTATTTCCTCTATCCTATTACTTCTACCTTAGTTAGCTTTAGAGTCTAACTTTACTCTAGAATTACTTTTTTCCCAAATCCTCACTATTACTAGGTAGAGTAATATTATTCCCCTAGTTATCCTCAGTATAATTCAGAGTGGATATAGCTTTTATAACCTTTATACTAATCTTCTTATACTCTTAGGTTCTATAGTTCTTATTAAAATAATTTTTCTTACTACACTCGAAATATTAATAAATATTCTAGTAGTTTTTAGAAGATTCCTTAGAAATAGAGGAGAAGCTATTAAAGCTTCAGTATTATTATTACTTCTTAACCACTCTAGTTATTATAATATTACTCTCTATATTATAGGTAGTAGGTTTTTCGTAGGATAGTTAGTAATATACCAATATCCCCTTTATATATTTAAGCTTCTAAGTTATATTTTAAACTTTAAATAATTAAAATCTATATTCTATAGGAAGGTTAACTATAATAAGTAGCTTCTTAAAGTAAGAAAGTAAAATAGCTTCCAGTAGAGAGATCTAGATTATATTCAGCTATATATATCTTTTAGTATTAACTAGAGTTTTTTTAAATTAGAATAGAAAGATAATTAGATATTTATTTTCCTTATATCTAAAACTTTATAACTAGATAATAATATAAAGCTAACTATTAGAATCTAGGTAAGTTCTATCTAAGTAACTTATAAAATTATTCAGATTATAGAAGTTCTCTAGTTTTCCTACTATATAGAAAATTTTAACTACTTACTGAGAACTAAAATCTAAGTAGGAGTAAATTAGATACTAATATTCCTAATTACTATTAAAGAAATAGTAGTTAATTTTAAGCTTAGCTTTTATCTATTAGGTTTACACTTAATATTCCTTCTACTTACTTAAAAACTTTAGAAGTAGGGGAAGAAGCTTCCTCTAATAGTTAGCTACTAGTAGAGGTATAATAATATTATTAACCCTAAGGGTTATTATCTTAATAAATATTATTCTGGAGGTTACTAGAGCATCCTAGTGTAAGCTAGAGGTATTTATTATAGTAGCTATCTAGAGGTTACTACTTATTATAGTATCTTATCTTACTAACTTATATAAAAACTTACTAATCCTCTAGTAGAGGAAACTTAAAGTATATTATAATTACTACTAAAGTAGTTTACTTATAAGGTTACTACCTATAGGGGTATCCTGGGGGGCTTCAGTATTCTCTATTATTCTTTATATTAGTTAGTTAGTTACTTATTATATAGTATTATATCCTAGGAGCTACGTTTAACTAGATTATATACTTAACTAATAGGGAGCTATACTCTATCCAGTATTATCTATATAGCGGATAAAACTGAATTCTAAATATATAAAAGGCTGAACCTAAGTTTATTTAACTGGAAGGTAATGTAAAATACTATTAATTTAGAACTAAAGAGTAAAAGAAAAGCCTTTATAAATATATAGAAAAGTCTATATATATAATACTATATAGAGTCCACTAAGGTCCCACTTAAGCGAGGGGGTTAGTTTTAGATACTTAGGTACAGCTCTAGCTGGATATCTAAGTATAGCTTATCATATATTAATATACTTATTAAACTTATTCTAAGTATTTAAGGTTATATTAGTAATTATAGATACTTAACTATAATTATTATAGTTAATTTTCGCCTTTAAAGTAGTAATATATATCTGAAAATATAGTGAAATAATCTAAAGGAGAGTAAAAGTATACCTAAGAGTAATATCCTATATATAACTAATAAGATTAGTAAATAGAATAAAAGATTTTATAATATTAAGTAAGATATCTAAACCCTCCTATTCTATATTTAAAATTATATTTTCCTAGTTTTCTTTCTATTTCTGGAACTATATATTAATAGTTTACTAGAGGAGTCTAGCTTAGATATATATAATAGTTATTAAGTTCTATTAAGTATAAATATCTTATATAAGTCTTAAAGGTTTTTCCTATAGGTAAGTAGATTCTTGAAACTTTTTAAACTCTTAGGACTCAAGAACTAAAAACTTGAGAGAGATAGTAAATTATCTAATCTATTATTTATTAGCTTAATATTATTATAAGTAAGCACTATAAATAACTTTACCTTATAAATAACTATATTGATATAATTCTTACTTTATAAAATTACTTAGTTAAGTTATTTTTATAGTTTATAATTAGTAGAATTAGTAGCTTATTAGTTATTATACTTCAGAATATTTTCTTTATCCTATTAATCTTAATCCCAGTCCTCGAAATCTAAAGAGTTCTTATAATAGAATAGTGGTATTTTAAATAGTTTTAATAGACAATTAGCTATATATTATTATATTTACTATCTATATCTTTTAGTTTAATACTAAGTATCTTATTCTTAGAAGCTCCAGATTAAGATATTTTAACTATATAGTATATCTTACAGATAATAAGATTAAAGATATAAGTAAGATATCTAATATAATAGATATTAGGAATTATAATCTTAAAATAATAACTATATTCTTCAGTAAGAAGCTTAAGGTTAAAAGATGAAGTATTATCTACTGAAACTATTTGAAAATATAGCTATTAATTAGTTCTCTCTTAAAAATATTAAAAAAGCTAGATTATTACTTTAGTTTACTATATCTAAATATACCCCTTAGATATATTAGTAGCACTAATAATAACTTATTATAAATTCCAGTTCTTATTAATAAAATAGCAGAGAACCCTAAGGAGAGAATATTTAAGGTTAGAAGTACTCTAGATATTAATTATAAGTGAGATTTTCCTATTTTTAGGAAGTAAACTAAGAAATAATAACTAAATCCTTAGAGCCTCAGTTAATAGTTATTTAGATAATATTAATTAGTTTGGTGGATTATAGCTAGGTTATAGAAGTTAGTAAAACTGCTTAAAGAAGTAATTATAAATAATATTTAATAATAGATTAGCTCCTATTACTAGGTGGATAAGAGCTTATTATAAGGTATCTGTATAATTACTAGATAAAATCTAAATTCAATTACTACAAATAATTACTACAAATACTGAAAGGGGTCACTTACAATTACTCCGCCAATAAGTAAATTATCCAACTGAATTTAATTATATAGCTTTAGAGCATAAATCTTAGAATACTTTAATATAGCATTTATACTACTTAATTTAATATAAGGATAGATCAGTATTTTATAGTATTATTTATATAATACTACTGGTCGCCCAGTAGTTTAAGAGAATACATAATTAAACTTATTCTAAATTAGTACTTTAATGCTAGACTAGAATACTTCTACTTAGTTAAGACATTCCTTAAGAGATTCCTTACTCTATAATAGATATTAACTATCTATAACCCAAAACTTATACTATTAGAAAGTTTACTAAAAAATATTAAACTAACTGAGAAGGTTTACTATAAGAATAACAAAATTATAGTGAATATAAAGATTAGTAGTATATAGAGAATCTAAATTATCCTCCAGGTTGACACTAAGTAGAGGTTATAATATCTTAGAAATAGTAGAAATAGTTTTTTAATATTCTATCAGAATTACAAAATAGTAATTACTATAATATTTATATTAATTAACTTAAATATAGAATATAAAGTATAGATTAGATTTTAGGGTATTATAAGGTTATATTCAATAATTATTTATAATTAGATACTTTACTATAAGCTTTATATTTATTAAATTATAACTTCCACAAAAAAAACCTATTCTAATAATTACTAAATTTATTTTTATACTTATATTTATTATTATTATTAAATTAGTATTATATCTCTAGAAATTCTATTATTACCCCCAATAGAAGTTAGAGATATACTAATATCTAGATATATAAATATCTATTTATCTAGTTAGACTATTCCCTCTAGCTTTAAACTTCCTCCCTTCAGATAAAAGTTAAATATAAACTAAATTAAGTTTACTATAAAAGTAACTATATAGATAGATTTAGAGTATCTACTAAAACTACTAGATAAACTAAAAATAGCCTATAAGAAACTAGTAATTATTATACTACTTAAGAAGAAAAAATAATAGTATTTAGGAGGTAAGAATATTTAGTTACTATTATATTAACTTTATCTAATAAGTTAGTTTATATTCTATATAAGATTAGGAAACTTTAAAAAATAACTAACCTCCTTATTCTAAAAGCATTATTTAGGCAGCTTATATATAAGATTATATAGTCTCTACTAAATTATACTTAAAAAGAATTTAAAATCTAATCTACTATATTTCATATATTATAAGAAGTTACTAAAGATTACCTTACTATATTATTCCTAAGTAAGTATATTTTTAAGGAAATAAAATATTTACTAATTTATCTAGATATAAATCTCTATATAATTTATACGAAATAAGTTACTTTACTGAAGAAGGATTTTAATTTATTAAAAGAACTATTAAAGAATACTTAAGGTTTTTAGTTTAATTAAAAATTGAGATTTCTACTAATTACTATAATTAATTACTACAAAATAATTATTCCTAACTTATTTTCCCTATTCTATCTCCTCTACAATCTCCTCAATAAAAGTAAAGTCCAGCTTAACTATTAAGCTTTAGACTTCCTACTGATACTTATCTTAAGATATAGGGAATACTTCAGATAGGATTTAGAGGTATAAATAGAATAGGATATACTCCATACTTCCCTTAAAGCTTTTCTCTATCTCCTCAGCAAATTAGTTAATCTTAATAAAATTAATATCCTACTATAAAGAAGCAGGACCAGGAAGGATAATCTAATCTAACTTCAGCTTACTACTATAAATCTCTTAAACTATATCTAGAAGAGTAAACTTATAGTTAATAATATAATAGCAGCTATAAGTTATATAGAAGTAACTAGGAATATTAAGGGCAGAATAATACTTAAGCTTAAAAAACCTAAAATAATTAGTAAATATTTTATAATATTTTAATATTACTTATTTTTTTACCTTATAGTTTAAAGATAGAAACTTTATTAGTATACTAATAGTTTTTTAGTATTTTATAAGTATATAGTAAAGTAGAAACTCCTCTTTTATAAGGAATGCTAGGCTGTCAACTTATCCATTCTTTATAAAACTTTTTTTGATAATCTCTAATATAACACTAAAATAGTTATACTAAAGTCGAAGTTTTACATAAAACTACTTAAATACTATAAGTTAGACTCTTTAGAAATACTGAAACTCCCTGTTTTTATTTAACTATAATTTATTAGTATTTATAGTAATTAATTATAGTAATTAGTTAGTACTTACCTACTTATACTACTCCATAATCTTCTAGGCCTCATACTTAATACTCTAGACTTCTTTAGCTTATTAGCTAGTCTTATAGTTATTATAGGTATCCATATTAATAAGAGTTTCTTCTATCTATATTAATAAGTTTCCAAACTTAATATCTTCCCAGGTATCATCACTATTATCAAAACTAATTAGTAGGTTTTTCTCATCACGCTAAACCCCAGCAGATTAAATACCAGAAGGAATATAGTTAATACTATACTATACTGTAATCTATAAAAGATAGGTATTTTTCTGTATACTATTTTAAATAAGTAAATATTCTAAATTCTTTCTTAGTAGTAAAAACTTATACAGCTGAATGAATATTATTATAGACCTGATTTTCTATATCAAGATAAGCTAACTAGGATATATTAATATATTTAGTATTCTGAAGAAGAGCTTTCATCTTCTAGCTTTTCTAGGCTTTTAGTAACTTTTTAACTCACTCCAGATACTTCTCCTCGTTAGTTATAGTCTCCAGGTGGGCTCTAGCTTTTTTCGTATACTTATTCTGTAAGTAGTTATTATTTGCTTTTCTTTTATATCCTACGCTAGAGCCTGCAGGGCAGCCTATATTCTAATTAATATAATTAATTACTACAAAATTATTAGGAACTTAGGTAACTTACCGTAACCTAAAGATAATAATATCTTAAAGTTTCTATATACTAACTTATTAGTAAAGGAAATTCNNGTAAAGGAAATTCTTTTAGTATTTTATTAAATAAAGAGGTAGTAGAGTATTCCTTACTATCCCACTAGTATTATTATTATTATTGTTGTTTTTGTTAGGTGAATAATCTGGAGAAATAAAAAATGAAAAGATTAGAGATAAATATCTATAATATAGTCTGTATGTAAGTGTTTCTTCCTGAAAAAAAGTAATAATTTAAATTATATTCTGAAATTTATTATAAAGTATATTTATA
>MASP02001145.1:153-15031 GCA_001693025.2 Colletotrichum lindemuthianum | reverse complement strand
CTCCTTATTATTAATAATTATAAAAATTACTATATAGCTAACTTTAAGATATATTATAAGGAAAATAATATTATTATATTTTATATACTAACTTAGTTCTTTTATTTACTTTAGTTTTTAGATATTAAGTATTTTAGATTACTAAAGAAAGTATATAGTTAATAAATTAAAGATAAGATATATTAAAGTAATATTTATATTATAAAGGAAAACTTCTTCTCTATATTTTATAAAATATTTATATAAGCTCTTATAGTTAAAAATATCTAGAGAGATTTTAGAGAAGTTAAATTTATCTCTCTAAGTATAGAAAGTATATTATTAAAGCTTAATATTAAGTTATATATTCTAATATCTCTAGGGTTCCTTCTAATAATACCTTCTATATAAACTTCTTAGATACTAAATAATCTAATAGAAATATCTTCTCAGTCTGAACTTATTAAGAAGAGAATCTCCTACTATTAAAATAGCTTACTAACTTTAATTATTAAAATTATAAAATATCTATTAAAAGAAATATATAGATTTATATACTAAATTACGTTATTAAGATCTAAAGTCTAGATTCTTTAAGAGGAGAATAACTTACTTAGTAAATATTAGAAAGCTAAAGAAATATATCTTAAAATCTTATTATAGCTAAAATAGAAGATTTTTAATTATAGAGAGAAGCTATAGTTTAGATTAAGGAGGAAATATACTAAAGTAATAGTTACTAACTAAAGATAGAGATAGATTAATAGTAATATAATATCTATAGGAATATTAGTTATAATATATAAATATATTAATTCGCTAAAGAAATATCTGAAGAGGAGGATCTTAATTAGTTTAAATTTAATTAATTTCTTATATATTATATAGTAGTTGAAAATATAGTGAGGTTATAGTTAGGTGACGCACTCGGTTGTCTGGCGTACTCACTTATTAACTATATTATATATGTTTAATATAACTATATAGTATCTAAAACTTACATAATTATAATATTATAATATTTTAAGATATCTAGTAACTAGAATAGTATATTAATATTAGGATATTATCTAATTAATAACTAGTTTCTAAAATTATTAGCTTAATATATTATATTATAGTATAGCTAGAAAACTTTCTTTTAAATATCGAAAGTCTATCTATTAATATTAGTATTTATAATATTACTTAGATTCTTTAGAAGATATTAGTATTTCTAGTTATAAGAATTATAATAGAATATTTAGTTTCCACTATTATAATCCCCTGGTTGCAGGTGGCTATATAGATGTAAGGGAAATTTCTATTCTATTATAAAATACTAAGAATAATTTAAATATAGAAACGTAATAAATTATAAAATACTTAGCTTTTATAAACCCTCTATTTTACTTTATCTTTGAAAGATTTATAAAAATCCTTAACTCTATAACCTTAATAGTTACTTTTAGCTATATATATTAAACTCTAATCTTACTGAGGCTTTTACTATACAGGTTATTACTATAAGGCCTTCCTTGATTATAAGGTTAAATATTATAACCGAAGGTATAATTATCTATAATAATAGGTAATTTCATTACTATTCTAACTAGTTATAAGCTGGCATTAGTATAAATGCTGTTTCGGGGTATATTTTATAGTTAGAACTATATATAGGGTAAAGAGCTTAGATACCACTATAGGTATAAAGTAAAAGTAACTAAATATTAGAAATATAAAGTTTTATCTTCGAAGTAAGTAGAATATAAACTAGAGAATATTCAAATTATAATTATGAAGATTATAATAAAAGTTCAAATAAAGTAACTCTAGTTTGTAGTAATTTAATTTCTTAATATATTAAAATTATATATAGAAAGAAAGAACGTAAGGACGTCAGGGTAGAATATAAGATTAATATAGAAGAAGTTATTAGTTATTTATTATTAAAACAATTAAGATAGGGTAGATATATTGGCTGCTATAGCCGCAAGGAATTGAGATTTAAATGAACTTAGGGTTAGCTATAGTAATTAGTGGGGGATATAAGGACTAAAGTTTTACTTTAGGGGGTAATATATCCACTAATAGTTACAATAGAAAGCAAGCTACTAGCTTCTCCCTAGATAGATACTATAATATATATTATCTATAAGATTTACCTCTATAAAAGATTATATTTATATATTTTTAACTATATTATTCCAGCCTCTCTCTAATTAGTATTACTAATATTATCTTTTCTCTCTAATATTCTTCTAGTATTTCTTTATTATATAGATTTTAGCTATCTACGCTCTTAATCTACAGTTGGTTATATAGCTTCATTATTCTTAATTAAAAGATATCAGATATAACCTCTATCTCTATAATATATATATTATCATAAGTTGAAGAATATTTAAATAGTTCTATATATTTCTGGTAATTATAATAAACATATATATCTAATTATAGTAATAGGTAATATATAGAAGTAGTAGAAAGGTAATTATATATATTAAAAGTGTTAGATACTTACCACTAGATATAAATCTTACGTAACTTCACCATTATCTTCTAAATAGCTATAGTATATCTTCTTATATCTGGAAATAGAAGTAATATTGAGTTAAAATATAGATATACCCTAAAAACTGATAGAATTAGTATGAAGCTATTACAGCTACTAGTATTATTAATAGCTTTAACTTTATTTTACAGTACCTCTTCCCCATTAACCACTAATACCTTATTGTAAATAATCTTATAAACTTTCTATAGGAAAGTATAATAATATTCTACCTTACTAATATTGTTATAAGCTTCAATTAATATAATCTTAACCTTACTACGTATACTATTAGCCTCCCTCTTAAAAACTTCAGCTAGAATATTATACTTCGTATTAGTAATAATTCTATTAAGAGATTTTTAATATATATTATTCTAATATACTCTCAGTATATACTTTATTAGTTTAGTAGAAATACTTTTCAGAAATCTTATAGCTATAAATACTATAGAGATATTAATAGTATATAACTCTAACTTATAATTATTTAGAAATATAATATTAATAATAATCTCTATATTGAATTTATAGATATTCTTAAGGTTAGGTTTAAATGGATATAGTATCCTACTATTTATTTAATACTAGTATTAATTCTTTACAACTACTTTCATTCTGCTTTTAATTAAAACCCCACTTGCGCTTTTAAGTATATTATTGAACTTAAAGATACTAAGGTAAATAAACGTCTTATAAAGTTACTATGTTTTTATTTCTCTAAAGAAGGTTTAGGAGGGGCTAATAGCTTACTTTCTATTATAACTATTAGTAGATAAATTACCCCCTGAAGTATAACTTTAGCCTTTCTATTCCCTCTACTAACTGCTACAGCTAACCTTAAGTTAATTTAGATCTAAATACCTTATAGCTATAGCAGCTAGTATATCTACACTACGGTAATCTTTTTAATAGTAAATAACTAATAACGTCTTCTATATTAACTATATACCCCTATACCTTTATACTTCTATATTCTTACGCCCTTATATCCTTATATTCTTATAATATTTATATATAAAGTAAATATCTTAAAATATTTAATTACTACTAACTATAGCTACTTTATTTAAAGACTTATTATTATCTTAGTATTTATTATTTTAATATCTTTACTATATTCTACTCAACTCCAAGAAAAGATCTTTTATTTCTAATAAAACAGTTTTCTACTATTAATATAAATACTTTCTGCTACTAATATAAACCAACTTATAATTTCTATATAAGTAAAATAGAATTTAACGTATCTTTATTAGCAAATATTATTGATATTTTAAATAAATTAAATATAGCTAATATATAAATAATAATAATATAAATATCGATAGTTTCAATATAGCTATTTAATATTCAAACCCCTAGTAATGATAATACTGTAGTATTTTGAAGTATATAGTAATTAATATAACATATTAATACTAGGATACTATATAATTAATAACTTATTTCTCAAATTATAAACTTAGTATAATATATTATAGAATAGCTAGATAGCTTTCTTTTAGTTATTTAAAGTTTATTTATGAATATTAGTATTTATAATATTACTTAGGCATTTTAGAAAATGCTTATATCTCTAGTTATAGAAATTATAATAGAATATCTAGTATTTACTATTATATCTCTCTAGTTATAGCTAGCTATATAGGCTTAAGGGAAAGTCTGGCTCTGTTATAGAAATATAGTAGTATTAAGGATAGTTTAAATATAGAAAAGTAATAAATTATAAAATACCTAGCTTTTATAAGCTTTCTGGTTTATTTTATGTTTAAGAGATTTATTGGAATTCTTGACCCTCTAACCTCAATAGTTACTTTCAGCTATATATATTAAGCTTTAGCTTTACTAAAGTCCTTACTACATAGATTATTACTATAAGGTTTTCCTCTACTATAGGATTTAATATTATACCTAGAAGTATAATTATCTATAATAATAGGTAATTATATTACTATTAAAACCAGTTATAAGTTAGTATTAGTAAAACTACCATTGCTAGATATATTATATAGTAAGAATTGTTTATAGGGTATAGAGCTTAGATACTACTGTAGGGATAGAATAAATATAAGTAAATAAACGCTAATATTCTCATATTCTGTATATTCGTATTAATCAATGAGGTATTATCTTAGTTTTACTGACACTTAATTAAATACATAGAAACTACTTATAGATAGAAGTAAGGAATAGTAGTTTTATAATATTTTTAGCTTTAGTAATAATTATAATATTCCATAACTCCTAGTTCCTAAGGTATTCTAACCAAGATATCTTTTTACTATAATGATACATAAAATATTAGGTAGAAAAGATTATATATAAATATAATTACCTAGTTTCCAAATGTGAAATATCTATATATTATTCTTTATATTATTAATTATACTAAGTCTTTTATATTAGTTTCCAGAATCTCCTTATCATATAAAATAAACACCCTTTTCTTCATTAATCTTTGTTAATAGATTTCTAACTTTCAGGTAGGTTATACTAGTAGATATCAATATAATAATTATAGTCTTCTAAGTTATCTTTAGAGTTGTATATAGAAACGGTTAGTATCTTATATTATAGTTACTAAGATAAGTTCTTATCTCTTTATTAACTAAATACATACAAGATATTGAAAAGTAGTAGTAAGAAATAGTGGTTTCTATTATAAATCCCTTCTCTTTATCTATTTAGATACTTTTACTTTATATCCAAAGTAGTATCTAAGCTTTTACTCTATATATAGTTTGAACTATAAATCATACCTAATAATAGTATTTATACTAATATTAGCTTCTATCCAGTTTGAAGAGTAATAAAATTACCTATTACTATAGATAATTATACTTTTAGTTATAATATTTAACGTTATAGTAGATAATAAGATTATAGTAATAATCTATATACTAAAGGCTTCAGTAAGATTCAACTTAATATATATAGCTAAAAGTATATACTAAAACTATAGGATTAAGAATCTTTATAAACCTCTTAGAGATAGAATAAAATAAAAAGCCTCTAAACGCTAAGTATTCTATAATTTCTTTTTTAATCCTTTATAGTGAAACCGAATTTATCTTTATATTTATATAGTAACCTATAACCCCAAGATTATGGTAGTAGATTCTAAATACTTCTATATAATCTTTATAAGTTAGGATACTAATATTTCCTAAAACGTCTAAGTAATATTATTGATACTAATATTGATAAATAGACTCTAGATATTCAGAAGATAATTATCTAGTTATTATATAATCTGCTATAATAGGTTAATTGTTTTAGAAAGTAGTTCTTAATTAGATAATATTTTAATATTAACATATTATATTAGTTACTAGATATTTTGGAGTATTATAATATTATAAATACTAGGACACTAAATATTATACAGCTATATTAAGAGTATCTATATTTATTTATGTCGGGTTAACTGGGCACTGATGTGGTAAAAGCTATAGTAGTGGGTAATATACTAGGTGCCCCACTTTTTAGACTAATTAGATAAGAGGGATTATCCTATAGATTAATTCTAATAGTATATAGTATATATATATATACTTTAATGTAGACTTAGATATAAGTAGTTAGAGACTACTAGTTATAACTTAGTTATCATAAATCGATTAATTATAATATTTACTCGTTATAAACTAATATTAATTAGTAGTTTAACTACTATTAGTATCTATTATTACTACTTAACTGTAGATTAGTAAGGAATACCTAAAGAGATAAGATTATAATACTTCCTAAGGGATCCTACAGATAGCTTCTAAGTAGAAATAGGTAACTTAAAGCTATTATAACTTTATACTATCCTGAGAATATTAATAATAAACTCATAATAGAAACAGAAGTAAAGATAAACTTATGATAATCTGTTTACCTAACGTTATATTATATCTACTATATAATAAAAATATAATTTAGATTAATATTAAATTAAGGTAGTAAGTATTAAGATAAAGTAATAAGATTAATATTACTAGAAGAAAGGAATCTATAATAGGACTACTATTCCTTACTATTACTCTCTAATATTCTATATATATTTTACTATTAGAGGATAAGAGAATATCTTAATAATAGTAAATATACTATATTAGTAACTAAAAATAATATATTAAAAACTCCCCCCTTTCTAATATTATATAGAAGAAGTAAAATACCCTAGTTAATATATCTGTATCTATAATGTAGCTTACCTGGCAGTTAGAATTTAACTATAATAAAAATAATAATAAAGAAAGAAGCCTTTATTTTATATAGTAAGGAAACTTTGGGAATAATTATAAAGGTATAATTAATAATTTAAACTAATATATTAATATTCCAGATTTAAAACTAGGTAATAATATTAGCTTATAATCTTTTTCTTATATATATTCTGGGTGTAACTATAGTAGAGAAGTATTCTAATTAGAATTCCTTAGGAATAATGGATTATGAAGATATTATAACTAACGTTAAGATAGAAAATATTAAGAAACTATTATTCCTTATTCCTACCTATAGGTGTCTAATAAGTATTTAATAAAATGTTAATAATAATAAGGTAATTATAAGTTAAATTGATAAATACTACAACTAGCATAAGGAGGAGGAATACTAATACTAATAATATTACTATCTACTTAAAAAACTCCTATTAGGAAAGGCCTTCCGATAAACTATATCCCGAAAAAGAATAAAAGAAGAAATATTTATACTAACGGCAGAGTTAGAGGAATAAAGAAAGAAGGAAATAATAGGAAGTAATATAAGAGGAGAATTATTTAAACTAATAGTAAAATAATATATCCAACTGGCTAACTACTATAACTTATTTTTAAAGCCTTCCTCTGTAGTAATAAAGAATTAAGAAATAATATACTAAATAGCGTAAGTTAGTATAACTAATAATATCCTTATACTGTTACTTATTATCTCTATTTACTGCAGGTAGTATATTTATATAATAAAAAGCTAAGCTAAGTTAATAATAACCTTAATTATATTACTATTTAATAATAACCACCCTTTACCTCCTAAGTAAGTTTCTATAAGGATACTACTATAGTATATTAATTTACTACTAATATTACTAATAAGCAATAGTATCTACTAAATTAACAAAAATCAGAAATAGGAAGATATTTATAAGGTTTTTGCTGGAAGGAGATATCTACTTAATAGTTATAATTTATCTAATAAATATATATACTTCTAAAGCTATAACTTTCAGAGAATCGCCTGTAATTAAGATATAGTAAAGTTATACTAACTATAAATATTCTTCCAGCTTAATATTTTAAATATATCTTTCTCTCCAGATTCTATTAATAGTTTTTATAAGAATATAATCTAAAATAATATTCCTATAACTAAAATTAATAAGTATAAGAAAATATTCTAATATATAGAAGTAAAGATACTAATAGGAATATACCCAAAAGTTATATCTTAATAATAGGGTTAGAATATTAAACTTCAGATAAATATTAGTAGCAGTATACTTAATAATATTTTTATCTACTACTATATTTACCTATAGAAGAAATAAAATATCTATTTTAATAAAGTATAAAAAGCTTATTATATTAACTTTAAAGAATAGACTCTAGAATATTTTACTAATATAAAAAGAATATTAATATAAGTTTTTAAGAACTACCTTATAGAGAGAAGTATATATTTCTCTATAGATAAAAGTATAATAAAAGAAAAGCTAGTTAAGATCCTTAAGAAGGAGATACTAATAAGATAAATAGTAGAAAATACTAAAACTAACTAATAAGGATACTTTACCTTTAGGTAGGAGATTATAAAAAACTCCAGCTTTATTAATAACTTTCTAGAGGTAGAAGAATTTATTTCTATTAATAAATAATTATCTATATTAAGAAACTTAATAATAAAATTATCCTCTCTATAATTAATATTATTAATATCAATAATAAAAGTAATATTAATATTCAGTTTATAACTAATAAAGCTGAATATTTAAATATATATTAACTTACTTAAAACTAAGAGTATAATAACTAATAAGAAAGAGAAATACCTAGAGTTAACTAGATTCCTAAGATTTTATACTTACCTCAGAGGACAATATTAGTTAATACTAAAACACTATATCCTATTTAACTAACCCCACGAGAAGGTTAAATTATTATTCAGTAAAATATATAGAATAAGTAATAAATATACTAGAGAGAAATATAATATCTTTAAGAATAAAATATACATATTTATTACTAAATACATTAGTTATAATATTAGCTAGAATATAGCAGAAGAAATATTTAATAGTATACTGGCAGAATAAGTATACTTATACTATAAGATATTAATTTTACTAATTTAAGATAATCTCTTAATTACTTAAATAGTTATAATAGTTGGAGATAAATTTAAAGTACCTATAATTTACTTTAACTACTATGAGAAATAGACAAATATAAGCTTTAAGATTTTTACTAAAGATTATAGATATACTAATATAGTTAAAATATTTAGAATAATAATAATATAAGTTAACCTCCTTTAATATATCTATCTAAACCTTTAAGATCTATAAGAGAAAATTAATAAGAAGATATATATAACTATATACTAAATATATAATATAATAAATATACTTTATATTATTATTAATAAAGCTAAACTAACTATTAATAAGCTATATAAATAGATAATAGAGATACTTAAAAGTTAAAACAGATAGTTAAAATAAAAAACCAGCTATATTATAAGTTATAACTAGTTTCTTGCAAACTATATATACAATAGCTAAAGGCGAAACTAATATTTTAACTACTCTTAACTACCTTATCTATAATCTATAATATATATAGAATAATAACGCCACCTTAGAATAGCTTCGTAAGAAAATATAAAATAGAGATATATAAGGTAAATATTAGGTATACTTAAAACTAGTAAATAAATACTAATTAATAAAGTATACTCTAGAGGAGCGTAAGGCTGCTACCTTATAATTCAAGAAGATATTTATTATTAATATTATATTAATAGAAGAGATTATAATATATCTTAATAATACTAACCTAATAGAGAAGATAATAGAGGAAGTAAGAAATAATATAGATAAGATATTAGAGGATAACTTTACAGCTATCTACTTTACTATAATAGATAGCTAGAAGGAGATTATTAATTCTATATAGTTTATAGAGATTTTTCAAAACTATACTTTTTATTACTTAATAACTATTAATAAATTAGAAACCTTCCTAATCTTATAGTATTTAGAAGTTATTTTCAAAAATATCCTTCTAGATACTAAAGTAAGTAGATCTTCCACTAGAGGTATATAATAACTTAAAACTCTCTAGAGAATTGTTCCTAATATTTTACTAAATAAGATAGCTTTAAAGATAAATATTAGATTTAGAGATAGGTAAAACGTTATAAGTTTTAATATTACTAAAATATCTATAATATAGTTAATACGCAAGCTGGACAGACAAGCAAGCTGGACACCTAACCGCAACTAACCTATCTTCTACCTTACAACCTACATAATGCCATAATAAAATAATAATATCACAGAATAAAGAAGCTTAATTAACCTTAGCCTTCCAGACTATTAATCGAACACTAAATCTTAATATTCAGACTATAGCTAAAATCTATTTAGTATTATATTTAACTTTAGTTATCTAACTAAAAAGTATCTTATTATAATATAATACTGCTTCTAACTTACAGAATTTAACTATATTTAAAGAGGAGAAGCTAGTTAAATATATTCTTAATTTAGATTCCTAATTATTTCCTCCCTATATTAGTAATATAAAAGATATAGCTAGTTAATTACTTACTAACTATAATATACTCTCTATTAGGAAATATTAAGCTTTAAATTTTATTAAATAATGACTATAGCTCTAGATACACTTTTTTGGTAAGTATAAATATAAGAGAGCCTGATATAAAAACCCAGATATAATAAATATATAATTCCAACTTATAGTAAATATAATTATAAAATATAATATTATAAACTTAGATATCTATAACTTTAATAAGACTAAATTTATAATAAGCTAAATTATATCCAGAATAGTTATAATAAATACTAAAAAGTATTCAAATACGAAAATAATATAACTTAGTAACTAAGAATAGATTATAATTATCTAGACTATCAGTTCGTCAGACTATAATATTCCACTATATATTATTATTTCAGAATAATATTACTTCTCTACTTAATATATAAAAATAAGTTTCCTATATAACTAAGTTATTATAATATCTAAAAATAGATAAATAATAAACAAAAGAAACCTAAATTAGCTTTAGTATTTTAATCAGTATACAAAACTATATATAAATAGTAAATATTACCTCCTTATTATTAATAATTATAAGAATCACTATATAGCTAGCTTTAAAATATATTATAAGGAAAATAATATTATTATATTTTATATACTAACTTACTTCTCTTATTTACTTCAGCTTTAAAATATTAGGTATTTTAAGCTACTAAAGAAATTATATAGTTAATAAATTAAGAATACAATACATTAGAATAATATTTATATTATAAAGGAAAACTTCTTCTCTATATTTTATAAAGCTTTTATATAAACCCTTATAATTAAAAATATCTAGAGAGGTTTCAAAGAGGCTAAATTTATCCCTCTTAATATAGAAAGTATACTATTAAAACTTAATATTAAGTTATATATTCTAATACCTCTAGGATTCCTCCTAATAATATCCCTTATATAAACTTCTTAAATACTAAATAATCTAATAGAAATATCTTCTTAATCTAAATTTATTAAGAGGAGAATCTCTTATTATTAAAATAATTTACTAACTTTAATTATCAAAGTTATAAAATATCTATCAAAAGAAGTATATAAATTTATATACTAAATTATTCTATCAAGATCTAAGGTCCAGATCTTTTAAAGAGAGAATAATCTACTTAATAGATACTAAAAAGCTAGGAAAATATATTTTAAATAAGGAGGAAATCTCACTATAGCTAAAATAGAGAACTTCAATTACAGAGAGAAGCTATAATTTAAATTGAGGAGGAAACACACTAAAGTAGTAATTACTAACTAAAGATAGAGATAAGCTAATAGTGATATAACATCTACAGAAATACTAGTTATAATATATAAATATATTTATTTACTGAAGAAATATCTAAAAAAGAAAATCTTAACTAATTTAAATTTAATAAATTTTATAGGTGTTATATATTAGTTGTAAATATAATATAGTTGCGGTTAGGTATCCAGCTCGCTTATCTATCCAGCTTACGTATTAACCATATTATCCTTTACAAATATTAATTTTAACATTATATTTATAGCTATACTATTTCTACTAAATCTCCCTAATATAAATTACCTCTAAATATATATTAATAACCTTAATAATACAATTAAGTAGGAAGAAGTATTATTATTTATAGAGAGATATAATAGATACCTATAGTTTTTAATTTGAAAGAATTTCTATAATAAAGCTATTAACTTCCTAATAGAGATAGAAATATAGTAATCTTATAAGACATTTAGCTACTCTAGCGTCTATAAGTTGAATAATATACTTAAGAGAATAAGTAAAACTATAATAACTAATAAAATTAAGGTAATTATTAAAAACTACTACTAATACTAAATAAATAGTAAAATACTATATTAGTTTAAATTTAGTCTTAAGAATAACTATAAGTTTAATATAGAGATTATTATTAATATTATATACCTTAATAGTAATAAGTCTATATTATATATAATTAATATCTCTATAGTATTTATAGCTGTAAAATTTATAAAAAGTATCTCTATAGAGGATATATAGTATATTCTGAAAGTATATTAAATTAATATATACTAAGAACCTCTAGATAAAATTATTACTGATATAGAATATAACTTTATAGCTGAAAGTTTAAAGAAGGAAGCTAATAGTATAGGCAGTAAGCTTAAAATTATATTAGTTAAAACTTATAATAGTATTAGTAAGGTGGAATATTACTATACTTCCCTATAGAGAGTATATAAGATTATCTAAAATAAGATACTAGAGATTAATAGAAAGGAGGTATAGTAAAATATAGTTAAGGTAGTTAATAATATTAGTAGCCTAAATAGCTTTATACTAACTTTACTGGTTTTTAGAGTATACTTATATTTCAACCTAATATTACTATTATCCTTAGATATTATAAGATAAGTAGTTACTATCCAGAAAGTAATAAAAGAGGTATATAAAATCTATACTTAACAGTAAGTTTCTAATACCTTAAGTATATATAATAACTTCTCCACTACTTCAGTTTACTACTTACTTTTTGAATTAGAAATATATATTTACTATAAAAACTAAAGTTAAACAGGATTCTTTAGGTTTATCTTTATTAATAGTAAGATATATATTATAGAGACGGATAGTAAATTCAGTATCTTTAGATTAATAATAGTTAAGCTATACTATTAACTATATACTAAAGAGATAGAAACTTAAGATTTATATAATAACTAGCTACTAGATAAATATCCGAAAGAAGGTATATTAATAGTGGTATTAAATAAGAATAAACTAAAGTAATAAGGATAATTATATAAAAATATAATCTTTATTATAGAGGCTGAATTTATAAATAAAGTCTATTATAATATCTATCTAATGATACAAGAGATAGAAGTATTTATTAAAACTATTAAGTTTTACTAATATAGCCCTATCTAAATACTAGGGAAGCTATTTTAGAGATTATATACTATAGAGTGGAAGGTTTTATTAGTAAAAGGTATATTCTACCTTAAATATTTTAATATCTGGAAATATAATAGTATAAAGATCTTTAGCCTCCAGTTTATTAATAAGGTTAAGAGTATAGATAATATACTATATAAGAAGTTACAGTTAGTTATTAAAGGTTTTAATAATTAGGGGAAAATTAATATCTTTATATAATTACTAATAATCTAATAGGTTAGCTATTACCTAATATTAATATTATTAGTAATACTTAAAGAAGTAACTTCTATAGAGATCTACCTCTAAGATATTACTTAAGTGTATATATAGATAGAAGTAATATTAAATTACCTTATACCAGCGAAACTATCTGTAAATCTATATAGTTCATACCTAGAGGATATTATTATTATTATAGTTTAACTATTATATAGCCTTATAGAATTAGATACCTATTAGTATATAATATACTCTAGCTACTATAGAAACTAACTGTAAATAGAGACCTTATTATATAATCTATATCTTATAATCTCCAGACTTAATAATCTATATTTTAGTATTATAGGTATATAAACGGATAATATCCTTAAACTCTATTTACCTAAGTTTAATAATAGAAAAGAGGAGAAGTTTTAGCAAGTAGGATTTATAGCTAAACTGAAGTTAATATTTATATAATATAAGCTCCTTATATTTAATAAAGATATACTTATCCTGAAGAATAATAATAATATTATCCTTACTTAAAAAGAATAAAGAAAGAAAATTAAGCTTATTAATTATATATCTAAAACTATAAAGTTAATATATATTAAATGATAAGTATAAGGAGTATATATTACCTCTATATACTTACTAGAGGTATATTTTAACCTCTCTGTTGCAGCCTAATATTAAGAACTAATAGAGGAAGATATTGAGAAACTTAATAAACACTTAGTGTAGTAGATAAATAACTTTAAGAGGAAGCTAATATTTATTCTTACTAATATTAAGATAATAAGATTATATATCTTTATTAATAAATTCTTTACTAATAATAGTAATATAATATTCTAGCTGGAGTTTATTATTATCCTAAGGATAAAAAAGATTAGTAAAAATAATAATATTTTTAAACTTAGAGGTAATATTATCTATTTTCCTCTATTAAATTAAAGAAAAATATATATAGTATATTAGTATCTAAAGTCTATAATATAACTATAGAAGTTAATATAGAATATATAATATTTACTACTTTTAGGTAAGTAACGAAATCCCTTAAGATATTAATAATACTAATAGTAATATATACTAACGTTTATATTCTTTATAAATACTTTATTAAGTTAAGTATTACTAAAGAGAAATATCTTATAATTAATATTATAATACTATAATAATTATATAAAAGAAGGAAGATCTTTAAGATCTAATAAATTAACAGTAAAAATAATTTTACTGATAGTATAACTAAACTATCTAATAACTAAACTCTTAAAGTATTTATTACTATAAATAAAGTAATTATAAGGATAGAAAGATAGATTATAAAAGCTATAGAGGGTAATAAGAGAAGGTGTAGCGAGGTAGGTAGGGTTGAGACCTACATCCAGTAAAGTGATACCTTACGTTAAAGGT
>MASP02001143.1:0-11382 GCA_001693025.2 Colletotrichum lindemuthianum | reverse complement strand
CCTTGAGAATATCTGGTATATATACCTTTAACGTAAGGTATCACTTTACTGGATGTAGGTCTTAATCCTACCTACCTCGTTACAATTTTTAATATAATTTACTTTTACTATTAATAGAAAGTTTACTTCTCCTATAGATAACTATTTATAATTACAATATATTAAAAAAAATATATATTTAATATACTTATTATAAATTTTAAGAATAGTAATATATATATCTAGAGGATTATAAATAATTTACTGTAGGGAATAGTAATAAATTCCTATTATAATAATATTATAGTTATATCTAAAAGTTTTAACTAATATATTAAAAACCTTAATAATATATTTAGTAAATTTAACTAGAGAAATATTTCCCTAGGATTAGGTAAATTTCTTACTGGATATCTATCTATAATTATATTAAGAATAATAATTAACTTCTGGGGATTAATAATAACTAAAAGTAAGATTAAAATAATAAAAATAATTAAGTTTCCTACTATATTATAAGTATTAGAAAACTTTATTAAGTTAGTAGGAAGTTTAAAATATTATATTTAAAAATTCGCTATAATAACTAAGCTATTAGAAGATTATAAAATATTACTATTAGTAATATACTAATAACGTAATAAAGATAGAATACTAAAGATAAGTAAAATATTAAAACTAGTATATAAATCCTAAGTAACTATAATTAATATCTTATTACTTATAGCTAAGGAGATTACTATATTTAATATAATTAAGAAAATTTTAATATTAGAAAGATTATTAATATTCTTCTTTTTATAATACTAATTATTTATTAACTTTAATATCTTACTTATTAGTATTAATATAATAATATACTATATAGATAATATAATATAGGTAAAACTAATAAAATAAGCTAATAGTAATATCTTTAAGATTAAGTATCTATCTTAAATATCTATATAACTAATTACTTACTTAAGTTAAATATTAAGTAAAACTAAAGAAAGATATTAGTTAACTAGACTAGAGGTATATAATTTAGTATAGACTATTATAAAAACATAATATTAATCATAATAGATAGATAAATTACTAGTTATATTATTTATAGATTATAAAGTTATTATAAATTTCAGTTCTCGCAAGATACTAGATATCTCTAATTCTATATTATAAACTATAGTAAATAAGAAATTAGTTAGAATAACAAAATATTTCAGTTAGTTTAATATTATAATTTTATATAAACTTAGTAAGAATTATCTTATATTAGATATTTTAAGTAGATTAGATACTAATAATAAAACTAACTTAAATACTCTAGAAGTTTTAGATAAATTCCCTAAAGATTATTATAATACTTATTATATATAAGGTAAGATAGATATTTTATATATTACTAATAATCCTATAGATATTCTATTTTTAATAAGATCAATATTATTAGTTTTACTACTAATAGTAGTAAATATACTAATTAGATTATTTTAATTAAGATTAACTATAATAATAATATAGTTAGATTTAAGTTTCTGTTGGTTTACAACTGGTAAACGTTCGTAATCGATCGATTTATCGTAACTGGGTCGCAACTAGTAGTTTCTATTTCGTCATGTCTAAGTCTACGTTACGGCGCACGCATACGCGCCATGCGCCGTTGGGATCAATCCGTAGGATGATCCCTCTCATCTAATTGGTGTAATAAGTGGGGCACTCGATGTGTCACCCACTGCCATGGCTTTTGCCATATTGGTGCCCAGTTAACCCGACACTGGTAATACTCTCTTTTGTGGCAAAAGCGCAAAACAGCGTTAAACGCAAAAACAGCGTAAAACGCGAAAACAGCGTAAAGCGCAAAAATAGTGTAAAACGCAAAAACAGCGTAAAACGCAAAAACAGCATAAAATGTAAAAAACAGCATAAAACGCAAAAACAGCGTAAAACGCAAAAAACAGCATAAAACGCAAAAAACAGTATAAAACGCAAAAACAGCCACCAGCCATATATATCTTTTTAGGTATACTAAAAACTAATTAAATACTATAAACAGTATTTACTTATAAAAGTATACCTTTTGATTATCGCCACTTAGATACCTTGAGGCCCTCTTGTGGTAATACTCTCTATTTATCCTCTTCACCCTTATATCCTCCTTTTATTATCCTCTATTACTCTTATAATCTATCCTTCTATCCTTATAATTACTTTATTTATAGTGATAAATATTTTAAGGGTTTAGTTATTAAATATTTTAATTATACTATTAGTAAAATTATCTTTATTATTAATCTATTAGATCTTAAAAATCTTCCTTCTCTTATATAATTACTATAATATTATAATATTAATTATAAGATACTTCTTTTTAGTAGTATCTAATTTAATAAAGTATTTATAGAGAAAGTAGGAGTTAGTATAGACTACTATTAGTATTATTAGTATCTTAAAATATTTAGTTACTTATCTAATAATAGTAGATATTATATATCCTATATTAACTCTTACAGTTATACTATAAACTTCAGATACTAATATACTATATATAACTCTTTTTAACTTAGTAGAGGAGAAATAGATAATATTACCTCTAAGTTTAAAAATATTATTATCCTCACTAATCTCTTCTATCTCTAGAATAATAACGAATCCTAACTAGGATATTATATTATTATTATTAGTAAAGAATCTATTAATAAAAATATATAGCTTTATTATCTTAATATCAGTAGGGATAAATATTAAGCCTCTCTTATAGTTTTTTATCTACTACACTAAGTATTTATTAAGTCTCTTAATATCCTCCTCTATTAGTTCTTAATATTAGACTATAACAGAGAAGTTAAAATATACCTCTAGTTAGTATATAGAAGTAATATATACTCCTTATACTTATTATTTAATATATATTAACTTTATAGTCTTAGATATATAATTAATAAGCTTAATTTTCTTACTTTATCCCTTTTAAGTGAAAGTAATATTATTATTATCCTTTAAAGTAATTACTCTACTATTAAATATAAGGAGTTTATATTATATAAATATTAACTTCAGTTTAGCTGCAAATCCCACTTACTAGAGTTCCTCCTCTTCTTTATTATTAAACTTAAGTAAGTAGAGTCTAAGAATATTATCTATTTATATACCTATAATCCCAAAATACAGATTATTAAACCTAGAGATTATAAAGTATAGATTATATAATAAGGTCTCTATTTACAGCTAGTCCTTATAGTAGCTAGAGTATATTATATACTAATAAATACCTAACTCTATAAAGCTATATAACGGTCGAATAATAACGATAATAATACCCTCTAGATATAAACCTTATAAGCTTAGAGGCAATCTTATCAGTATAAAGTAATTTAGTATTATCTCCACTTATATATACACTTATATAATATCCTAAAGGTAGATTTCTATAAAAGTAACCTCTTTAAGTATTACTAATAGTATTAATATTAAATAGTAACTAATCTATTAGATTATTAGTAACTATATAAGAATATTAATCTTCCTCTAATTATTAAAGCTCTTAATAACTAACTGTAACTTCTTATATAATATATTATCTATCTTTTTAATCTCGTTAATAAAATAGAGACTGAAGATCCTTATATTATTATATTTTTAAGTATCGAAACGTTCGAGGTGGATTATACTTTTCACCAGTAAAATCTCTCACTCTATAATATATAATCTCTTAAAGAACCTCTCTAGTGTTTAGATAAAGCTATATTAGCAAAAGTTAATAGTTTTAATAAGTATCTCTACCTCCTTTATTATTAAATAGATATTATAGTAAATATTATCTATAAGGTTAGCTTCTATAATAAAGTTTATATTTCTATATAATTATCCTTATCTCCTTAGTCTCTCTTTATCTAATATTATTATTAATACTTTCTCTTCTGGATATCTATCTAGTAGTTAGTTTTCTTATTAATTCTAATTTTCTACCCCCTTATTATATAACTAGTAATATAGCTTAACTATTATAGATCTAAAGACACTAGATTTACTATCTATCTCCATAATATATATCTCACCGTCGATTAAGAGGAGTCTGAAAAGTTCTATCTATCCTTAGTATTTATAGTAAATATATACTTCTAATTATAATAGTAAGTAGTAAATAGTAACTATTAAGAGACTATTATATATATTTAGGATATTAGAGACTTACTATTAAGTATAGATCTTATATACTTCTTCTATTACTTTCTGGATAACTACTATATATCTTATTATATCTAGAGATAGTAGTAACGTTAAGTTAAGATGTAAGTATACTCTAAAAACTAGCAGAGTTAATATAAGGCTATTTAGGCTACTTATATTATTAATAGCCTTAACGGTATTTTATAGTACCTCCTCTCTACTAATCTCTAGTACCTTATCTTAAATAATCTTATATACTCTCTATAGGGAGATATAGTAATATTTAACCTTACTAATACTATTATAAGCTTTAATCAGTATAATCTTAACCTTGCTATCTATACTATTAGCCTCTCTCTTAAAGCTTTCAGCTGTAAAGTTATATCCTATATTAGTGATAATCTTATCTAGAGGTCTTTAGTATATATCAATCCAGTATACTTTTAGCGTATACTATATATCCTCCGCAGAGATACTTCTTATAAACCTTATAGCTATAAATACTATTAAAATATTGATAGTATATAATATAGACTTATTACTATTAAAATATATAATATTAACGATAATTTCTATATGAAACTTATAGTTATCTGTAAGAGTGTGGCTAAAGGCCTAGGTAAGGGAAGGGCAAACAGTAAAAGGTAGGTCTCTGTAGGTTATAAGATTTCAACTTGGTGGGCTAACTGGTGGTGGCTATGAGAGGCTTTTATCCTATGGTGGCCTCAGGCCCTATTGGTCACGTGATCCTAGCTATCCTGGCTCTCCGTACAGGCTATGGGGGACTATATCCTTACATTATCCCTAAGGCTGAATTTAAACTAATTGTTGGTTTAATCGTCAGGGTAATCGTATGCCGTACGTGATCTTGTCGTATGGGTGTAAACTGGTGTTCTGGTATTCGTTGTTGTTATTGTTATGTTACGTGGCGTGCGGCGCCATGTAAGGCTCTAGATCTACAGTGTGGTAATTGCTTACTAATTGCTACGCCGCTAGGCTACGGCTGGCGCTGGGTGCTAGGCACCCGTGGCCAGTAGGCTATAGAGGGTATGCCGCTACGTACGTAGTAGTATATATAGTTACTATATACCCTACGGTATGGTGTAACTGATACTAGTAACTTTTCTTTTTGTTATATACCCTGGTGCCTATCTATTTACATGAAAAATAGTACTTTTTACGATCTATACTTTTTATCTGAATAACGTCTGAATACCTATTTATCTACTCTGCTTAAGTTACTTATCCCTCTATTTGAATGGTTACGTGGTTTGAATCAATAAATCTCTTGAGGGTATAGTTTAGAGTGCCCTTTATGAAGGTATTAGTAATATTATTATCTCTGTTAATTTACTATATCTCGTGGAGCTTACAGCACTTATATAACTATCTTAATACTATAATATTAATTATTAGATACTTCTCTTTAGTAATGCTAAACTTTATAAGGCACTTATAAAGTGAGTATAAGTTAATATATATAATAGTTAGGATCTGAGGGAGCTTTTAGTAGTTAAGAATCTTCTTAAGTAATATAGTTATAATATAGGTGAAGTTTATACTAGCTACTATAGTGTAGATCTCTAAGGTAAGTATATTCCTAGTAACTTTCTTATTTTTAATAGATAAGTAGTGTATAAGGTTACTATAGAAGTTAAACTAATTATTACTAGTTATAGTCTCTTAGCTTAGGATTATTATAAATTCCAGTTAAGATAAGAAGTTAGTATTATTAGTAAAAAAACTGTTAATAAAAGTGTAAAAGTATGCCTTAGAGAGGTTAAGTAGTATAAAGTTGAGGCTTTAGTTAAGATACTCTATTTACTATTTAAGCTGTTTATTAAATATAGTAGTGTCGTTACTTAAGGGTTATTACTTTTATGCTATATATGAGAGGTTAAATAGAGCCTCTAGCTGGTATATAGAGGTAAGGTATATATTATGCGTACGTTATTTAATATATGCCTTTTTGAGTGTTTTAGGTGTAGTGTATATGTTAATAAGAGCCAGCTTTTACCTTTAATACTTTTAGTGTAGGTGGAGGTAATTACTATAGAGCGATAGGATATCTCTATTAAATATGAGGAGTATAGTTTCTGAGAGTATAATTTTAAGCTTTACTTTGAATAAGGCTTTTTTAAGCTTCTTATCCTCTCAGTAAGAAAATGCTATATTAGAGAGACTGAGGATATTATTAGTTTATACACTAATAAAGCTAAAGGTGTCACTTTAAGTATATAAGATAAGGAGGTATAGGTTGTATATTAAAGTCTCTATTTATAACTTCTTCTTGTAGTGTATAGAGTAAATTACTTACTAGTAGGTTCCAGCCTCAGTGAGGCTGTAAAGTAACTTAATGATAATTATTATAGAGTTTGGAGGATATTACTTTTTAAGGTATGTAAGTAATTCAGCTATAATAAGCTTTATAAGCTCTATTTTAGCTTAGGTGTAGGCTTAAGTAACGTTATGAAGCTATATTATTATGCTGTTATCCTTAAGGAGGGTTGGGGTTATAGCTAAAATTAACTATTAGCTGCTCTACTGGATTATTAGTAATTACGTTAAAATTTTAAATTTACTATAGTTTCTAAAGTTTTAAATTATAAATCTTAATTTCTTATATATTTTATTAGTATTTTTATTCTTAATCTTATTAATAATATGGAACTTAAAGAGCTTATAGTTTTTGTGGAGGATAGGATTATATTGAATAATCTTTATGATACTGTTATTAATAATATTTTTAACCTCCTTTTTAATTAACTCTTTAAATAGTAAGTTAGGTGTTATAGTTATACCTTTTATGTGGAGGGTAAGTAAGAATGCTAGATCTAACTGCTTCTTAGCTGTAAGGTATACTATAAAATAAGTCTTTTAGTTAAACTCTAGAGGTAGTAAACTAACTGTATACTTATAGGTTATATGATTTAGAGGCTTTAGTGTGATCTGAGTTATTTATAGTTAAGGTAGTAGATTACTAACTACTAGAGGGGGGAGGGTATTATTATCTCTTAAGGTAGAGATAGTGTAAGGTGTTAGCTATATATTTAGAGTCTTAGGGATAGCTGTAGATAAAATTGGAGTAGCTGTATAGAGTTATAAGTTTCTGTTTACTGTTAGGTTACTTAGAGATTTTTAGTCTTACTGAGGGTTAGTATATAAAACTATAAATACTAATTTTTATAAAACTATAGTTTTAGCTATATTATTATTAATCTCTTGTTTATTGCTTTTGAAATACTATTTTATAGCTGTTAATTGAAACTCTTAAAAACTATAAGGTAGCTTAAGAATATATATCTCACTATAGGTAGTAATAAGAAAGTATAATCCTTACTAGCTTTTTTTCTCTCACTATATATATATAAGAGTCTAAAGCAGAAGGGTTATTATATGAAAGGTATTGGGGCTGTTATATGTTACTAAGGTGGTGTTAACAGTATATTTAGTATGCTTATAGTAGACCTCCTCTGTAGCTTTATATATAGCTTAGGCTTAGGTAGTAATATCTAGAGAGGGAGCTGAATCTTCTGTGAGGTGTAGGTATACTCTAAAAATAAGTAGTATAAGTATAAAGCTATTTAGGTTAGTAGTATTATTAATTACTTTATATACTACCTAAAGAGATACTTCTTAAGTGGTAGTAGGAAGTTCTATATAGTAAATTTTATATATATAGTAGAGAAGCATATAGTAATATTCTATTTTACCGATACTATTATATACCTTAATAAGTATAATATAAACTATTAATCCTATAGTTTTTACTTCTAATCTGAAGTTTTTAGATTAAAAAGTTATATTTATATTAGTAATAATAAAATTAGGAGGGTTTTAGTATATATTAATCTAATATACCTTAAAAGCTTCCTATATTATCTTTACTGATAGGTTAGGTAAAAATTAAGTGGCATTAAATACTATAGTAGTGTTAATAATATAAAGTATATTGTGGTTATTGATGTGGATAATATTAATAATAATCTCGAAGTTGAAGTTAATATCACTCTGAATAGTAAATTAGAAGTGTAAGGAAGCTGCACTATATATTTAGTAGTAGTAGTAATACCTCTTAAGGATCTTGAGAGTATACTATTTAACTGGGTATCCTGCCTTATTGAGGATATTGTGGAGGTATATTATAGCTGGGTGTCTGAAATAGTAGTAGAGTCTCTATATCTCTATCTCTGTGAGGTATATAAAGGTAATTATTTTCTTTTTATTAAGGAGTATCTATAGATATTTCTATTTTTAAATAATAGGTATAATCCTTTTACCCTAGTGGAGCTTATTATAGATATTGTTAAATATAATACTGAGGTAATCTATATTTATAAGGTAGAAGAGGAAGAATATATTATAAAAGATTATATAAAATATAATAATATTAAGTAGTATAGATATATTAGTTATTCTAAATATTATAATAGATACTGCTTCTCTAAAGTATATTATAACTAGTTTACTTTATAGAGGCGTAAAGGTAATAGAGGGGATAACTAACTACTTTAATATAGTAAACTGGGAGTATCTAGTGGTTAAGAATCTGGTAGTATCTAAGTTAGGTAGAATACCTTAAAATATAGTATTTAAGTAGTAGCCCTTAAATGTAAAGATATATATAGAGGTAGTAGTATTATCTGTAAGTTTACTGCTAGTAGTGACGCTTTTAGTGAGGATGTAGACTATTGCCTGATCTTAGAGGATTCTAATAATTTTACCTCTATTAAGAGTAATAAGCTTCTTACTATAAAATAATATAAAAAATATCTTTAGGGTAGATTCTATAGAGTAGTTTTCCTTAAGGTTAATACCTATTTAGTATTATATAATAATATCTCTATTAATATTAATCTCTAGTGGAACCTTAAGGCTATTATTATTAAGACTATTAATATTTTTATAGCTTATAAGGAAGGTTTAGTATACTACTATAGAATATGCCTTAAGGTTAGTAGTTAACTTATACTTATTAAATAAGATATACCTCTCCTTAAGAGTATACCTTATAGACTAATAACTAGGTTTACTATATATATAGCATTTTTAATTAGTATAGCTACGTGTGGATATTAAAGGTAGGTAATAGCTACCTAGAGTGTGAGGCTGCATATATACAGAAGTATAACTATAGTCTTAAGAGTTACCTTAAAGTGAGTTATATATATAGTTAGTCTAAAATTAGTCTCTAGCTACTTTCTAGTGGTTATCTCTATTATCTTATATATATTATATCTTTTAGATTAATAAGATATTACTTACAGTAGATCTTAACTAATTATAGAGACTCTAGGAGATTACTATAAAACTAAAAAAAGCTAACTAATATTCTAGTATACTGCAGTATATACTTATAAGCTAGAAGTAGAAAATATTATCTATCTAGATCTTAGTAGGGAAAGTTTTTTAGATATATATAAGCTTCAAGATTAGGAGCTTAAAAGTTTTCTTTTTACTCTTATTAAGATTCTCAGTAATAATACTTTAAAAAATAATATTCTACTAATTAGAGAGATAAAACTATTAATTCTTATTATTCTTAAAGTAATTCTTAACCTACTAGACTATTTAGTTAAACGTAAAGTTAATATTTAAGTTACTTAAGTAGTTAAAATAAAACTTAAGAGTATTATCCTTAAGTATAATTAAAAATAGCCTTACTTATATATTATAAGATACTAAACTTAAAGTAGTAATTATGGAAGATGTGGATCTTTAACTTAAGGATATTATAGAGACCTCCACTATACTTTATACCTTTATTATATAACTTTATAAAATCTATAGTATATTTAGTGGATATATTATTAAATAGGGTAGTAATAGTAGCGTATGGGGGGTATTCTTAATATCTAAATTAGTTTCAGCTGGAATCTTAATGGTCCTCTCAATATTAGAGAGGCTCTGAGATAGTTGAATAGGAAGCTGGCGAGACTGTCAGTTATAATAGAGATCTCTCACCTAAAGCTATATATATATAGGCTAGCCAGTTTAGCAGTAAGTATCTCTCTTTAACTACTTACAGTGGGAGCGTCACTAGTATAGCATTTTCAACTTTTAGTTAAATATTATAGAGAAGTAGAGTAAAATTTAACTCCTCTATAAGGAAGTTATTAATCCACTTAGAATACTTCTTAAAGTTACTTATAAGGGTAGTATAGTATTTCAGTATATTATTAATCTTATTAAGAGTCTATAAAGTAAACCCCTCTTACTAAATCAGCTAGTATATTACTATAAAGATTTAATTACTATCCTTATTAACTTTAATATTATAAACTATAAGATAGTCCCTAAAGTATTAGGTTACAGAGATACTAGTAAGCTACTAAATTACTATAAGCTAGTCCTTAAAATTACTTTTAAACGTCTAAAAAAGTTCTAAACTATAGAATCTTATATAAATATAGAGAGCTATCTAATATACTAAATAGATAGAAACTTTTATAGAATCCTCCTCTATAATAATCTTATAGTTAATATTAAGAATTCAGCTAAAGAGTACTAAGTTAAAATATTAATAAAACCTTATAAGTATAGAAATACCTAATAATACTATTATTATAGATATAAAGCTACCTGAGGCAGGCGTCTCACCTATAGAAGTTAATTCAGATATTATTATAAAAGCGAGGGAGGTATAAAGTAAGGGAGAGTTATTAATTTTACTGAATCTATATAGAGAGAAGTAGGGGAAGAGTTTTCAAGAGGCTATATAAGTCTCTTGAGAGATTAAGGCTAGAGATACTATAAATCTCCAGTACTAAAAAGTTTAGTAATAACTCAAAAAAGGTTATTATATTAGTTAAATATATTCCTATAAGTAATAAAAATAATTGTAGTTATTAGCTTCTCAGTAGTTATTATTAGGAAGTTACCTTATTTTAATACTAAGGTTAAATATAGTTATTAGTATCTTAATAGTAATAATCTATAAGAAGTTAGTATGCAGTTTAGAGGCTTCTAGTAAGATCCTAAGGTGGGGAGAGTCTGAAGTGTCTAAGCAATAGTCTCACAATCTTTCACCTTATATAGACCTTAGGCGTAGGGTTTCACAATTGCTTCTTCCGACGTAGTAGGCCTTGCTAATCTGCAGTATAGTGGTATAACAGTTATATTAACTACTGATCAGTGTTAGTTTAATCGTCAGGGTAATCGCATGCCGTATGTAATCTCGTCGTACGGGTGCAAACTGGTGTTCTGGTATTCGTTGTTGTTATTGTTACGTTACGTGGCACGCGGCGCCAC
>MASP02001140.1:0-22870 GCA_001693025.2 Colletotrichum lindemuthianum | reverse complement strand
TTCTAGGTCTACTTTATAGTTTTATTATTCTGTCTGAAAGTATAATATAAATTTTATAAGTATCTATTAGATCTATTAGTTTATAATACTACCTAGCTGAATTTAATAACTATCTTTAATAGCTATAATTTAGTTATTAACTTATTTAACTATAAATTCCTCCCCTATTATTTTATAGTTATATAAAAGTAGTTTTTCTTAATTTTTAGATAGTTTAGATACTAATAAGTATTTAGTAAATTATTATATAAGTATAGTAGTTTAATTTTTATAGACTTCTTACTATCTTTATATTTATTCTTAATATATAGCTATCTATAATTATATAGTTTTAAATATCTTACTTATTATATTTATAAGGTTTAGTTCTAATTAGAATAAGAATCAGGATTATTTATTAAATATAGGAGTGGATTACTAAGTATATAGTGATTATTTAGTCCTCTAGATTAAGATTAAAAAGGATATATCTCCTCTTCTGAATCTAGAAGGTATATACTCTATATTTTAGGTTATATTCTAGATAAGGTTATCTAGTAGGTTTACCTCTAGTTTATCTTTAGTAAGTTATTAGTAAGAACTTATATTAACGCTAAATTCTAATTTATCCAGAGGAGGATATAGAATTTCTTCCTTATAGAAAGTATCTTCCTTAGGAGTAAGTATTTATCTATTATTATTATCTAACTCTCTATAGTGGTGTAATATAATATTAGTAGTTTTACTGTATATATCTATTAAGTTAAATATTAATTACTAAAGTTTATTAAGATTTATATTAGTTATATACCTATAGGCTGTATACTCTCTATATTACTAGTTATTACTTAATATTCTTACTTATATTAGTTACTTAAAAATAAATAGAAATAATAGAATTATAAAAGTATAACTAAAAATCTTAACTAAGAAAGGTTTAGATATATAGGTAGGATCTATATTACTATATAGATTATTACTTAAAGGATCTAAATTAGGATCTTTTAAGTGAAAACCTTTCTAGTGCCTAGCTAGTAAGTCACTAGATACACTATATAGTATTAGTTAGTTATATCCTTATATTTTAGTTAATAAAGTAGGTAATATTATAGTTATTTATAACTATATTATTACTAAATAGGTAATATAAAGAGATAGAAATAGTAAAGATACTAAATAATTCTAAAATTATATAGTAGAGCTTTTTTAGGAGGGAGGAGTTAATAGTAATAGCTATTATATTAAAAGGATACTGTGGGGTTTATTAAGATTAGTTATTTTAGATATAGCCTCTATTATAGTTACTATTTCTTCTTTCTCTGTAACTATTCTTTTATCTATAGAATAAAAAGCCTAAGGAAAGGTTAATAATAACTAAAGTTTTTAGCTATCTAACGTAAGATAACTTAATATAAAGGTTACTATAGTGGTTTTTACTGAGATAGTTTTATATTAAAATTCTTTTAGTATTTAGAATTAATATACTATATTTATTTAAGCTTTCTTTTAGGGTAATTTTAAGCTAGCTATAGGAAAGTGGAGGTTAGATATAGTATAGTATATTATAGGGATATATAAAGAGTAACTCTATTTAACTTATAGTCTGTAGGATAGATATAGAGTTTTCAGCTAACTACTCTATAAGAATTATAAAAACTTCTTATTTACTATAGAGGTTTCCTGAGAGATTATTATAGTAAATAATATTAGAGAAGATATTTCTATACTTTTAGAGTAAGAGGATTCTAGTATTAGTATATTTATTTATAGTAATTTAATTAATCTGGATATTTACCTAGTTTATAATAAATTAGACTTTTATTATATTTAGGAAATTCTCTATTACTAGAATTCTATTAATTTTAGGAATATTATACTAAATAATATAAAGATAGATATTACTTTAGGTGGTATATTAAGTGAATATATTATTTAAAGTTTTCGCCTGAGTGAGGGCTAGATTATACTTCTTTCTAATAGTAATTAGAAAAGTGGAATTTAATAAAGTAGGGTAATATTTAAAATTAATAATAAGGTTATAAAATAAGATATTATTTATTAGAAGCTGTTTAAAGTAAGTTATTTAGAGGAGGGTTATATTAATAGTTATATTAACTTATTACTTTATAGTTTTAAGATATTTCTTGATTTTTCCGTTATTAGAGACTCTAGCTAATTTAAAATATAGGTATACTAAATATTTATTATAAATACTGGGGGATTTCTTAGTTATTAGGAAGGCAGAAAAATTTAGAAATAAAGTTACTTAAGAGGTTAGATATAAAATATTATCTTATATAAGTTTATTTTAGGATTATAGTATAGTGTAAGCTATTTAGAGGGATTAGTTATAAATATTCTTATTTTAGATAAAATTCTTAGGAGAAATTAGATTCTTCTGGAAGTTGAATTTAGAAGGATAAAGGTTACTTAGATTAATATATTTCTAAATATCTTTCGCTTTAATATAGTATTTAAAGATATTATATTATTAAGGTTAGTTATAATAATAATTAAGATAGATAGAGGTATTAAAACATAATAATATTATACAGAAAGATATTATAAGAATAATTAGATAATTAACTAGAAAGAAGAGAGAAATAAGAAGATAGTTTATAGATAATATAAATTAAATAGATAAAGTTTAAATAATAGATTTTAGAGGGTATTTAAAGCTAAGTTTATAATTATAGTAAATTATATTAGTAAGTTTATAGAGATAGGTAGGTAAAGATTTATTTATATAAAAAGCTATTTATAGAGTAATACTATCTAATATATAGGTTTATAAATATATCTTATATAAGAAGTATCTTATATAAATAGACTATATAATTTAGGATAGTAGCTTATAGGTCTGAAGTTATTATAATAAAATATAAATATAAGATTATTTAGGCTAATAGCTTACTTTCTATTGCGACTATTAGTGGATATGTTACCCCCTGAAGTATAATTTTAGCTTTCCCACCCTCCTGCTAACTACTATAGCTAATCCTAAGTTAATTTGGAGCTAACCTCCTTATAGCTATAGTAGTTAGTATATCTACCCTATATTAACTTTTTTGATAATAAATAACTAATAATTTCTTTTATATTAACTTTATATTCCTACGCCCTTATATTATCTATATATAATTTAAATATCTTAAGAGATCTAATTACTACTAACTATAGTTATTCTGTTTAAATATTTATTATAATTTTAATATCTATAATCTTAATATCTTCACTCTCTAGATAAAGTTTTACGCTCCTAATATAAGAGTTCTCTGCTACTAATATGAAAGTTCTCTACTATTAATATAAGCTAACTTATAATTTCTATATAAATATAGTAAGATTTAGCTTACTTTTATTAGTAAATAATCTTAATATATTAAATAGGTTAAATATAACTAATATATAAATAATATTAGTATAGATATAAATATTTTTAATATAACTATATAGTAGTTAAAACTCTAGTAATTATAATATTATAATAATTTAAGGTATCTTCTAACTAGTATAGTATATTAATATTAGGATATTATCTAATTGATAACTAATTTCTGAAATTATTAATTCTATATAGTAGATTATAGGATATCCAGATAATTTATTTCTGAATATCTGGAGTCTGCCTATTAATATTAGTATTTATAATATTATTTAGACTTATTAGGAGATATTAATATTTTTAGTTAGAGAGGTTATAATAGAATATTTAGTATTTACTATTATATTTCCTTAGTTATAGATAGCTATATAGATTTAAAGGGAATTCTAATTTTATTATAAAGAATATAGAAGAATAATAAAATATAGAATATTTAGCTTTTAGTTTTTTATTTTATTCTATTTTTAAGAGGTTTATAAAAATTCTTAATTCTATAACTATTAGTTTATAACTAGTAAATAATATAATTAATTAATTTATTATTACTAGGTTATAATTAATAGTCTCTAATTATTTATATTTAAGTCTATATTATAATATATATATATATACTATATACTGTTAGGATTAATCTGTAGGATAATCCCTCTTATCTAATTAGTCTTAAAAGTGGGGTATTTAGTATATTACTTACTATTATAGTTTTTACTATATTAGTGTTTAGTTAACCTGATACTAGTAATATTCTTTTTTATAGTAAAAATATAAAATAGTATTAAATATAAAAATAGTGTAAAATATTAAAATAATATAAAATATAAAAATAGTATAAAATGTAAAAATAGTATAAAATATAAAAATAGTATAAAATGTAAAAATAGTATAAAATGTAAAAATAATATAAAATATAAAAATAGCGTCAAACGTAAAAAGCTAACTACTAATTATATTTTTTTTTTTAAAATATATTAAAAACTAATTAAATACTGTAAATAGTATTTACTTATAAAAATATATCTTTTAATTATTACTATTTAGATACTTTAAGGTCTTCCTATAGTAATATTTTCTATTTATCCTCTTTATCTTTATATCCTCCTCTTATTACTCTCTATAGCTCTTATAATCTATCTTTCTATCTTTATAATTACTTTATTTATAGTAATAAACACTTTAAGAGTTTAGTTATTAGATATTTCAGTTATACTATTAGTAAAGTTATTTTTACTATTAATTTATTAGATCTTAAAGATCTTCCTTCTCTTATATAATTATTATAATATTATAATATTAATTATAATATACTTCTCTTTAGTAATATCTGACTTAATAAGGTATTTATAGAGGAAGTAGGAGTTAGTATATATTACTATTAATATTATTAGTATCTTAAAGTATTTAGTTATTTACCTAAAAATAGTGAATATTATATATCTTATATTAACTTCTGTAGTTATATTATAGACCTTAAATATTAATATATTATATATAATTCTCTTTAACTTAGTGGAGAAAAAATAGATAATATTACCTCTAAATTTAAAAATATTATTATCCTTACTAACTTCTTCTATCTCTAGAATAATAATAAATTCCAGCTAGGATATTATATTACTATTATTAGCAAAGAATCTATTAATAAAAATATATAATCTTATTATCTTAATATTAGTGAGGATAAATATTAGCCCTCTCTCGAGGTTACTTATCTACTATATTAAGTATTTATTAAGCCTCTTAATATCTTCCTCTATTAATTCTTAATATTAGGTTATAATAGAGAGGTTAAAATATACCTCTAGTTAGTATATAGAGATAATATATACTTCTTATACTTATTATTTAATATATATTAATTTTGCAGCTTTAGATATATAATTAATAAGCTTAATCTTCTTACTTTATTCTTTTTAGGTGAAAGTAATATTACTATTATCCTTTAGGATAATTATATTTCTATTAAATATAAGGAGTTTATATTATATAAATATTAATTTTAGTTTAGCTATAAATTCCACTTACTAGAGCTCCTCCTTTTCTTTATTATTAAACTTAGGTAAGTAGAATCTGAAAATATTATCTATTTATATATTTATAATACTGAAGTGCAGATTATTAAGTGTAGAGATTATAAGATATAGGTTATATAATAAGGTCTTTATTTATAGTTAGCTTTTATAATAATTAGAGTATATTATATACTAATAGGTATCTGACTCTATAAAGCTATATAATAATTAAACTATAATAATAATTATACTCTCTAAATATAAACTATATAGACTTATAAATAGTTATATTAATATAAAGTAATTTAGTATTATCTCTATTTATATATATACTTAAGTAATATCTTAGAGGTAAACTTCTATAAAAGTTACTTTTTTAAGTATTACTAATAGTATTAATATTAGGTAATAGTTAGCCTATTAAATTATTAGTAATTATATAAGGATATTAGTTTTTCCCTAATTATTAAAGTTTTTAATAACTAACTATAACTTTTTATATAGTATATTATCTATATTCTTAACCTTATTAATAAAGTAGAAGCTGAAGATCCTTATACTATTATATTTCCAGATATTAAAATACTTAAAGTAAAGTATACTTTTTACTAATAAAGTCTCCCACTTTATAGTATATAATTTCTGAAATAGTTTCTTTATTATCTAAATAAAGTTATATTATTAAAGTTTGATAGTTTCAGTAAATATCTCTATCTTTTTTATTATTAGATAAATATTATAGTAGACCTTATTTGTAAGTTTAGCTTCTATGATAAAAGTTATATTTTTATATAGTTATCCTTGTCACTTTAGTTTATCTTTATTTAGTGCTGCTATTAATATATTTTCTTTTAGATATTTATCTAATAGCTAGTTATTATATAGATCTTACGTTTCTATCTCTTTAGTATATAGTTAATAATATAGCTTAATTATTATTAATCTGAAGATACTAAATTTACTATCTATCTCTATAATATATATCTTACTATTAATAGAGATAAGTTTAAAAGATTCTATCTAACTTTAATATTTATAGTAGATATATACTTCTAATTAAAAGGGTAAGTAGTAAACTAAAATAATAGAGAGACTATTATATATATTTAAAATATTAGAAACTTACTATTAAGTATAGATCTTATATACCTTTTCTATTATCTTCTAGATAGTAACTACTTATTTTATAATATCTAGAGATAATAGTAACGTTAGATTAAGATATAAATATATTCTAAAAACTAGTAGAATTAATATAAAGCTATTTAGGTTACTAATATTATAAACTATCTTAACTATATTTTATAATATCTCCTCTCTATTAATCTCTAGTATCTTATCTTAGATAATCTTATATACCGTCTATAGGGAAGTATAGTAATATTCTACTTTACTAATACTATTATAAACTTTAATTAGTATAATTTTAATCTTACTATCTATACTATTAGTTTCTTTCTTAAAGTTTTTAACTCTAAAATTATATTCTATATTAGTGATAATTCTGTCTGGAGGTCTCTAATATATATTAATCTAATATACTTTAGGAATATACTATATATCCTCTTTAGAGATATTTTTTATTAATTATATAGTTATAAATACTATAAAGATATTAATTATATATAATATAAACTTATTACTATTAAAATATATAATATTAATAATAATTTCTATATCAAATTTATAGTTATCCCTAAAGTTAAATGTAAACTAATATAGTATTTTATTGTTTATTTAGTATTAGTAGTTATTCTTAGTAATTACTTTAATTTTATTAATTATTATAGTCTTACCTATTTTCTTAAGTATATTATTTAACTTATAGATACTAGGGTAGCTAAATCTCTTATAAAGTTACTATATTTCTATCTCTATAAAGAAGTTAATAGTTTTATTATAGGAATTCTTCTAAACTAAGAACTATAGATACTTATTGTATCTCTCTATAGGTAGTAATACTCCCTCCTACTTAATTATATTATTAAGATTATTAAGATATATTTAGAGGTAGTTTATATTAGGGAGATTCAGTAGAAATAGTGTAGCTATAAGTATAATATTAAAGTTAATATCTCTAAAAAGTATAAATACCCTAGTAATACTAAAACTTATAAACTTTTATCTATCTCTAAATTTGATAAATATTTTTGAAACTATTTTATTTAGTAAGATATTAAGTAAGATCCTCTAGAGGATTCTAAATTATTATATACTTCTAGTAGAAGGTTTACTTACTTTAGTATCTAGGAGGATATTTTTAAAAATAACTTCTAAATACTATAAGGTTAAGAAGGTTTCTAATTTATTAGTAATTATTAAGTAGTAAAAAGTATAATTTTAAAAAATCTCTATAAGTTATATAAAGTTAATAATCTCCTCCTAACTATCTATTATAGTAAAATAGATAACTATAAAGTTATCCTCTAATATCTTATCTATATTATCTCTTAGTTCCTCTATTATCTCCTCTATAAAGTTAATATTATTAAAGTATATTATAATTTCCTCTATTAATATAGTATTAATAATAAATACTTTCTTAAATTATAGGGTAGTAGCTTTACGTTCCTCTAGAGTATACTTTATTAACTAGTATTTATTTGCTAGTTCTAAGTATACTTAATATTTACCTTATATATCTCTATTTTATATCTTCTTATAAGGTTATCCTAAAGTAATATTATTATCCTATATTATTATAGATAAAGTAGTTAAGGATAGTTAAAATATTAATTTTACTCTTAGCTATTATATATATAGTCTATAAGAAACTAGTTATAATTTATAATATAGTTGGTTTTTTATTTTAATTATTTTTTCTACTTCTAAATATCTCTATTATTTATATATATAGTCTATCAACAGTTAGTTTAACTCTATCAATAATATTATAAAGTATATTGATTATATTATATATTTAGTATATAATTATATATATCTCTTTATTAATTTTTTCCTATAGATCTTATAAATTCAGATAGATATATTAAAGAAAGTTAATTTATATTATTATTATCCTAAATATCTTAACTATATTAGTATATTTATAGTTTTCAGTAAAAATCTTAAAGTTTATACTCTTCTATTCTCTATAATAGTTAAAATAGACTGTAAGTATTTTAAACTTATCTCTAACTATTATAGTTATTTAAGTAATTAAGAAGTTATCTTAAATTAGTAAAATTAATATCTTATAGTATAAATATATTTATCCTATTAGTATACTATTAAATACTCCTTCTACTATATTTTAGTTAATATTATAACTAATATATTTAGTAATAAATATCTATATCTTACTCTTAAAAATATTATACTTCTCTTTAGTATATTTATTATTTATTCTATATATTTTACTAATTAATAATTTAACTTTCTTATAGGATTAGTTAAATAGTATATAGTATTTCAGTATTAACTAATATTTTCCTCTAAAGTAGATATAGAGTTTTAAGAATTTAGTTAACTTGAGGTATTTCTCTTCCTTATTAGTTATTATCCTCTCGGTCTTTAGTAAGTTAATATCTATTTTAATATCTAGTTTTATTAGTTAAAAGCTTAGTATTAGTATTACTCTTATTATTAATATTAATTATACTAATTATAGAGAGAGTAATTTTATTATTAAGCTTTTTAGTATAGATAGTTATTAATTAATAGGAATAAATCCTCCTACCTCTAGGAAGCTATTAATAAAACTAAAGTTTTTTATAATCTCTTATCTAAAAGTAAGATATTCTTATTAGTTAGTTTTAATACTCTCTACTATCTATCTTATTAATATCTCTTCCTTAAGAATCTCAATTAGCTTTTCCTTTATTATACTTTTATTTATAAAGAAATATATATCTCTCTCTATAAGATAGTTCTTAAGAATTTATATTAATACTCTTTCTATATTATTAACATATTCTAGAATCTATCTTTTAAAGTTAATATAGTAAGCTTTCTATACTTTATTAAAATAGATATTTTACATTTTCTATAAATAAATATAGTAATAAATAAAAATATTATTAAAGATACTACTACTAATATTTATCTAAAGTTTAATATTCTCACTCTATTATTAAGATATAACTTTTTAGTATATTCCCACTAGTATCTTTACTTCTATATATTAGAATACCTTCTTATATTTATTAATCTTAGTTATAGAGATATTATTATAAGTTATATCCTTATAAAAGCTATTAATAGAGTCTAGAGAGGAAGATATATTTAAGATATTAAACTGGGAGAATATCTATAGTTAGTATAACTTTATTATATCTTAATTATAGATATTTCTCTAAAAGCTACAGTTTCAGAAATATATGTACTTATTAGATAAATTATAACTACTAAGTAAATATCTTTTTTTAGTAAAAACTTTGTAAATATCTTCCTATTTCTAATTTTTATTAATTTAGTAGATACTATTTCTTATTAGTAATATTAGTAGTAAATTAATATATTTTAGTAGTATTCTTATAGAAACTTACTTAGGAAGTAAAAAGTAGTTATTATTAAATAGTAATATAATTAAAATTATTTTAACTTAACTTAGCTTTTTATTATATAAATATACTACTTATAGTAGATAGAGATAATAAGTAATAGTATAAGAATATTATTAATTATACTAACTTATATTATTTAGTATTTTTTTCTTAATCTTTTATCACTATAGAGGGAAGTTTTAAAAATAAACTATAGTGATTAGCTAGTTAGATATATTATTTTACTATTAGTTTAAATAATTCTCTTTTTATACTACTCCTTACTATTCTCTCTTTTTCTTATTCCTCTAATTCTACTATTAATATAAATACTTCTTTTTTTATTCTTTTTTAAAATATAGTTTATTAGAAAAACTCTCCTAATAGGAGTTTTTTAAGTAGATAGTAATATTATTAATATTAGTATTCCTCCTCCTTATACTAATTATAATATTTATCAGTTTAACTTATAGTTATCTTATTATTATTGATATTTTATTAAATACTTATTAAATACCTATAGATATAGATAAGGAATAATAGTTTCTTAATACTCTCTATCTTAGTATTAGTTATAATATCTTTAGTAAATTATTATTCTTAGGGAATCCTAATTAGGATACTTCTCTACTATAGTTATATATATAATATATAGAGGAAAAAGGTTATAAGTTAAAACTATTACTTAATTTCAAATTCAGGATATTTATATATTAGTTTATATTATTAATTATACTTTTATAATTATTTCCAGAATTTTCTTATTATATAAAATGAGGATCTCTTTCTTTATTCTTATTTTTATTATAGTTAAATTCTAACTACTAAATAAGCTATATTATAGATATAAATATATTAACTAAGATATTTTATTTCTTCTATATAGTATTAGAAAGGGAGGTTTTTAATATATTATCTTTAGTTACTAATATAAAATATCTACTATTATTAAGATACTTTCTTATCTCTTAATAGTTAAATATATATAAGATATTAGAAAGTAGTAGTGAGAGATAATAGTCTTATTATAAATTCCTTCTTTCTAGTTATATTAATCTTATTATTTTATCTTAGTATTTACTATCTTAATTTAATATTAATCTAAATTATCTTTTTATTATATAGTAAATATAATATAATATTAAGTAAATAGGTTATTATAAGTTTATCTTTATTTCTGTTTCTATTATAAGCTTATTATTAATATTCTTAAAATAGTATATAATTATAATAGCTTTAAGTTACTTATTTCTACTTAGAAGTTATCTATAAGGTTCCTTAGGAGATATTATAATTTTATCTTTTTAGGTATTTCTTGCTAATCTGTAGTTAAATAGTAGTAATAAATATTAGTAGTAGTTAAACTACTAATTAGTATTAGTTTATAATTAGTAAATGTTATAATTAATTAATTTATTATAACTAGATTATAACTAGTGGTTTCTAATTATTTATATTTAAGTTTATGTTATAGTATATGTATATATACTATATGCTATTAGGATTAATCTGTAGGATAATTCCTCTTATCTAATTAGTTTAAAAAGTGGGGTATTTAGTATATTACCCACTACTATAGCTTTTACCACATTAGTGCCTAGTTAACTTGATATTTTTACCTTATAATTTTAAATAATTTATATTCTGAGAAATTATTATATTAAACTTTAGTTTTTTATTTCATAAATATCTTTTAGTTAGGAAATAATTTTAGTAATATAAGTTACTATAGATTAGTAATAGAGGATAAGAATATTATCTATATAGAATATAATAAGGATTTTCTTATTAGGTATTTAGAAAAAATAGAAATTTTCGTTTATAGGATAAAGTTTCAGGTAAATAAAGATTAGGGAAAACTTTTTATACTAAAAAAGGGGGATAGTTTATAGTTTATATAGAGTGTAGATAAGTTTGATATAACTACTATATTATCTGAATATTTTAGATAGTTAATATTATATAGGAATACTTTTAGAATTAAGATATATATTTAGAAAGATATTAATAATATTTAGTTAAAGTATCTTTAGATTAAAGTATATAGTAATAGTTATTACTATATAGAAGGTTTATATAGTTAGTATTATAATATATATTTATCCTAGAGGGTTTAATTAGTATAGGTTACTATAAATATAAAGCTTTACTTTATAGTAGTTAAGGAATCTTTTTTTATTTTTCTTATATAAAAGTATTTACTTAAGGGGAATTAGCTTCTTTTTGGATTTATCTTATAGAATAATTATTTAGGTTTTCTTTCCTTAAAGTGTTTTTATCTTAATATTTGCTACTTATAAAAAGAGGCTATAGAGTTACTTTAGAAAGTAAAGAATATCCTTCTAGGTAATAAGTAATTTAGGAAGCTAGTTAATTTATATTTATATTAGAAGATTTGCAGAAAGAGAAGTATAATCTATTAATTTAGTTATTTTTACTCTATACTTATAGTGGTACTTAAGCTTTTTACTTTATATATAGTTCTAACTGTAAAATTTACTTAGTAATAATATTGATATTAATACTAACTTATAATTAGTTTAAATAGTAATAAAATTACTTATTATTATAGATAATTATATTTTTTATTATAATATTTAACTTTATAGTAGAGAAAGACTTTATAGTAATAATCTATATAATAAGAATTTTAGTAAAGTTAGAACTTAATATATATAACTGAAAGTAACTATTAAGGTTATAAAGTTAGAATTTTTATAAACTTCTTAAAGATAGGATAAAATAAAAAGTTTGTGAAAGCTAAATATTCTATAATTTATAACTTTTCTGTATTTTTTATGTTAAAATTAAAATTCCTCTTAAATCTATATAGTTATTTATAATTAAAGTAATATAATAGTGAATTCTAAATATTTTTTTATAATTTCTATAATAGAGGATATTAATATCTCCTAAAAAACCTAGGTAATATTATAAATACTAATATTGATAGATAGACTCTAAATATTCAGAAGAAAATTATCTAGCTATTCTATAATCTACTATATTAAGCTAATAATTTTAGAGATTGGTTATTAATTAGATAGTATCCTAATATTAATATACTATATTAGTTACTAGATTTCTTAAAATATTATAATATTATAATTACTAGAGTTTTAGATATTATATAGCTATATTAAAAATATCTATATTTATATTAATATTACTTATATATTAATGTACTTAATATATTAAGATTATTTATTAATAAAAGTAGGCTAAATTCTATTATATTTATATAGAGATTATAAGTTAGTTTATATTAATAGTAGAGAATTTTTATATTAATAGTAGAAAGTTTTTATATTAGGAGTGTGAAATTTTATCTTAGAGGTAAGTAGAATATAGTTTAGAGGATATTAAATTTATAGATATAGAGATTATAATAAGTATTTAAATAGAGTAGCTATAGTTAGTAGTAATTAAATTTCTTAAGATATTTAAATTATATATAGATAATATAAGGGTGTGAGAGTATAAGGATGTGAGGTTAATATAGAAGGAGTTATTAGTTATTTATTATTTGTGAAAAAGTTAATATAAGGTAGGTATACTAGCTATTATAGCTGCGAGGGGTTTAAGTTTAGATTAACTTAAGGTTAGCTATAGTAGTTAGTAGGGGAGTAGGAGGGCTGAAGTTATACTTTAGGGGGTAATATATCTACTAATAGTTATAATAGAGAGTAAGTTATTAGTCCCTCCTATATAATCTATTAATAAGAAATACTTTAGAGGTTATTTAGAAGAAGCTATATTAGTTATACTAATAATTTTAGTATTTTTAGGATTTTACTTTTTTAAGGATAATTTTAAAAAGCTTTAGTATATTAGGAGGCTTTTATTATAAAAATACTTTATTTAGGAAACTTCTATTAGAATAACTAAATAAAGAGTAAGGTATTTATAGAAATTTTCTGAAATAAAATAAAGTTAATTAGGTAAATATAAGCTTGGGGGAATTTCTTATATTTAGGTAGTTACTATAAATATAAAGTATATAAGGTGGTAGTTAAAATTATTATTTCTAGATAAGTTTAGATTGAAACTTTAGATTCTATAGCTACTTTATATTAGTTAGCTGCTTCTAGCTACTTTTAGATACTAAAGTTTAACTATTAGAATAAGTTTACTTTCTATTATATATAACTTTATATTCTGGATATATTTAATATGTATAGTATTTTTTACTTATTACTAAGATAGATAGCTTTATTAGTATATTAACTTAGATATAAATAATATTCTTAACTTTCTTACTAAGTAGGGGAATTTTAAGATTAATATTTCTAAGTGAATTAAATAGCTTGGAAGTTAATTTAGATATTAGTAATTAGTTTCCTTATTTTAAAAGAAGTTTACTGAGGGTAATTTTAATATTTTAAAGTTTCTTTTTAGCTTCTATAATAATACTAAAGGTAGTTATTATATTATAAGATAGAATCTAAGTAATATTAACTAAATTAAGGATTTTAAATATTTAGAATATATTATTTATAATATTAAAGTTATACTTAATTTTCTTAACTACTAACTAAGTAAGGTTTTTTAGAATAGCCTATTTAATATTTACTTTTATATAGAATTTGGATTTATTAAACTAAATATTATATATTATAATTATTGAGTTAAGTAAAGAAATCTAAATTTAATAAAAATTATATATATTAGGTATATATTCTACTAGATATTTAGTATAATTCTTTAGTTTTATTTTATATTATTATCTATAAAGTTTCTGTTTCTGCTTCCTCTTAAGTAGATATATTTAGTATCTATATATATAAAGATACTCCCAGTTAGAATATAGATTTTTTACTGGAAAGATAATATGTTTTTAGATATTCTGTTTTATATATTACTAAAGCTACTTTTTTTAAATTTTAAGAGATAACTTCTAAGTAAAGTTTACTTAAAAGCTAATATTATAAATAAAGATAGTAATTTTCGTTACTTCTAGCTATAGGTGAAATAGGAAGTTAATACTATTCAGTATCTTAATAAATTTAATAATAATTTATTAGCTGATATATTTCTAATTATTTACTAATTTCTTTATATATAGGAAAGAAAGCTTAAATTTAATTTCTTCTTCTTTAGTATATTACTAATATTTTATTTATTTATTAATTATAATAATAGCTTTCTTAATATTCTATTGGATCTTATAGATAGGAAGATTCTTTTGATATAGTATTTATTAATTAAAATAATAAAGTATATTAAAGATTTATTTTAAAAATATATTCTGAAGGATAAAGATAAAGAAATAGCTGGTAAATTTATTTTTAATTACTATTACTTAATATAAAAGGTTATAGCTAAGTAGGTAATTAAAGAGATTTTAAGTAATATAGTAATAAGGGTATTAGGTATAATATTCTAACTTCTAATAAGAGATAATTTAATAAGTATAGATTATTATATTATATTTATATTTAAGGTAAGTAGCTACTTTAATTTTTTTCCCCTAAGTGTAAGTAATAACTTTTATAAGTATATCTAGTTCTAAGTAACTAAACTGTAAATATTATAAATATATAGAGTCTTCTTATTTATGTAGAGGCTTTCTTAAAGAATAGAGGTTTATTTAAAATATGTAAGAATTAATAATATATATAATATTAAATAGGATCTTATTAGAGTAGGTAGAAACAGAAATATATATAAAGAAAACTAGATTTAACGTTTAAAGAAAGTTATGTAAGATAATATTATTATTCTTCTTTCTAAAGTAAAAAGTATAGTTAAAATAAAAGTATTAGATTTTTGTTTTGAAGTAATATTTCTGAAATAATATTTATATAGAAGTTTTTAATATAATAGATATTTTTTAGAATTAAGTTTATTTTTATTTTATTAGAATTATTTAAGATAGTTTTTAGTATATAATATTTCTTTCTTGAAATTATAAAGAATATAATATTATTTTCTATTTATATACTAACTGAAGAGATTCTATAGAAGTTAAGTTTTAGAAGATTCTTTTATATAAGAGTGTAATTAAAGGTCTTAACTAGGAAAGGTTTAGATATATAGGTAAGGTCTGTATTACTATATAGATTATTACTTGAAAGATCTAAGTTAGGATCTTTCGAGTGAAAATTTTTCTAGTGTCTAGTTAGTAGGTTACTAGGTATACTATATAGTATTAGTTAGTTATATCTTTATAATTATCCCCCCCCCCTGAAATTATAGTCTCTAAGGTTATAGTTATATATTTTACTTTATCTTCTAATTATGAGGTTTTATTAGTGTTACTAATTATATAGTAATTATAGTATTAATATTTATTATTATTATTAAGGGTTTTTAACTTACTTTTATTATTAGAATATTAGTTTAAAGACTAATTCTATATTCTTAAATAGTAATATAATTTTTTATAATATTATTATTATAGATATTTTATTTATTCTTTCTGTTTATTTATTATAATATTTGCTATTAACCCTGCGATAGGTTATTACTTATAGTTTTTAGATGTTATTCTGTTATAAGAGGTTTATTATAGTTTTCTTAAAGTTACTTTATTATACTTATAGTAGTTTTTCTCTCTTCTTTATTATATATTTTCTATATCTCTTAATTTTTATCTTTATTATTTTTATTCTTTAGATATCTCTCTATATTTACTTATTAGATATTAATATCTCTATTTTTATTTTATTAATATTTCTCTCTATTCTTATCTTTTTTCTATTTATTATTAATATACTATATATTCTATAATAATATCTTATATTACCGTTATTATATCTGTCCTCTAGGTATATATCTATAATAACCTTAAAGTTAATAATAAGGGTTTCCTTCGTCTGAAACCTAGTAACTATATACTATATTTTAGCTATCTTTTATCTCTTTATCTTAATATAGGGAAACTCTTCTATATTATTAGTAAATATAATATAAAGTATATTATCTGTAAAAAGAATAAATAAAAGTATTATAATATAAGTTATTTTTTTATTATACTGTTACTAGTATTTTACTAATTTTATAGTATAGATTCCCTTTAAGTTATATAATATTACTTAAGTTACTTAGAATAAGTTTATTTATTTCTGTAAGTTTCTAGAGTAGTAAGTTTTATAATCTTACTATAAAGGTAAACTTTTTTATATTCTCTCTGAGGTTTTAGTGAAGTAGTAGTATATAAGTGAAATTATTTAGAATCTTACTATTAGTATAAAATAATTAAAGTTAATTTTAGAGTATTTTCTCCTCTAGGAGATATTATTTATTTATAAGTATCTAAATATTATACTTCTTATTTCTGTAAGTTACTCTAAATACTTATTATACTATCTCTACTAATTATTTTAAATAGGTGAATATTCTTAATATAGAAACTGAAATACTTTACTATATATCTACTATATAACTTATATATCTTTAGAATAATAGTTTTACTATTATACTGGATAATAGCTTTACCTATTTTCTTAATAATCCTTATTATGCTAGACTTCCACTTAATATTAAGATATATACTATTAAGGTAATATTATAATTTAATAATATTTTCTATTAATATCTTACTAATTATTTTATATATAATACTCTTAATTATCTTATTATTATTAAGAATAGTTAACTTATTCCTTATAGGTTTAATATTATTATTCCTTACTATATACTCCTCCCTATTTTACTATCTATTAATAGTAAGTTTAGTGAGGATATTAATAAGAATAATAATAATAATAATAATAATAGTGATACTAATAGTAGTAATTTATCTAGTAGTAAGTCTAAAGTAGTTAAAAAAATTTTAAAGCTTCCCTATCTATCTATACCTATTTACTATCTTATTAGTAGTAATATTATTACTGCTTCTTATTTTTAGGGTTATATTATTATTACTTTTAGTAGTCCCTCTATAAATACTAATTTTTCTGTTAGTTATACTATTAAGAAAGCTATACTTAATTATTTCCTTTCTAATAATATTTATATAGTAAATTCTCTATATTAACCTACTAATAGTAGTAATATTAATAGTATTATAATATTCAGTATTAAAGAGGATACTAATAAGTTTAATAATAAACTCTTTCTGAAGAGATATAACATCTATTTATCTAATATTACTATTATTTTATTATCTTTTATAGTTTCTTATTAAGTATCCATTATTACTTCTAAGAAAATTACTCTAAAGAAAGCTATTTCTAAGAAAGTTACTTCTAAATAAGTTACTATTCTTATTATTACTCTAAAGAGAGATTAAAAATACTCTTATAAGAATATTTCTAAATTTTAAAGATACTTAATATTCTTAACTATATATACTAACTAATTTATTACTAAAGTTTATAAAGTTTCTAGTTTAGAGATATACTTCTTAGGATACTATTTAAGATATTTAAGTAATTAATAGATTTTTTTTTTCTTCCCTCCTCTTTATATAATATTACTGTAAGTTTAGTATTAATATTAATTATCTTATTTTCTATAGTAGTATATTATTTATTCTTTATACTTATAGATAGTTTTTTTTATATTACTTAAGTTAGTTATAATTTTCTAAATATTATATTTTACTAGTTAGTCTACCTATTTTATAAGAAAATATTTATTAAATTTATCTTTTTATTTACTAATAATTTTCTTAATTTCTTACTCTATTAAGTTATATTCTAATTTAGGTAGGATAGTCTGAATATTACTATTATCTTACTAGTCTATCTAAAGTTTAAGGGATAAAACTGGGAATATATTATATATTTATTAATATTATTTTAGTAAATATACTCTATATATTTATTTCCTAATTCTCTTAGTAATAGAGATTTTAATATATCTTAATGTTAACTTTCTATATTTAAATTTAAAATTCTTTATTAAGAGCCTAATAGTAGTTCTATATATAAACTTATACTACTTATACTTTATATTATATACTTTTACTTAGCTTTCTATAACTATCTACTAGTAAATTACTATTTATTAGTATAGTTAGTTAATATAGTTAATATATTTTACTATACTCTATACTACTAAGTTACTTTTTACTATATATTTAACTATTTATAGGTAAAATCTATATAGTTTTTCTATTAGTAAGTAGTTAGTAGTAGTATATTTATTATTATTATATATAAATATAGTTTCTTATAATTATACTATCTAGACTATAGGTAAGTTTCTAGTAAATATTTAGAGGTATTACTCTAGAGTTTAATATATCTACTTAGTTTACTTATTAGTCTGTAAGTAGTATACTATTAATAGTTATTATTTAATAAGATACTTTACTGTAAATTCCTCTTAGAACTAACTAGTGAGAAGTTTATCTTTATTACTAATAATACTTTTTAGAGTATTAAATTAATATTTAACTTCCTTATAGAATATTACTACTAATTTTATAACTATTATCCTCTTTGTTATTAGAATAAATAGAGTGAATTTTATGAATCTGTTTATAATTATGAGGATAGTATTATATATACTACTATCTCTCTAAATACTCTCTGGAAATTTAGTAATAAAGTTTATATTAAGTTTCAAGAATAGTTCTATAGAAATTAGTAGGAACTATAACTATCTATATAGTTTATATTATAATATTTTAATATTTTAGTAGATCTAATATAATATTATATAGTTTTATATATTTATAGTTAGGTTATTCTAATAGAAGTTCCTTTTTACTAAATTATAAATTTTGTTTATATTTCTATATTTCACTCTATATTTATTATAATATAAGTAAAGGATTTTATATTTTAGGGATTTTATATTTAATATAATTAGTTTTTTTTTAAAGAAAAATATTTTCTTTATACTAACTAAATACTTATTTATATTTTTAGCTATTTTCTAAGTTTTCTCTATATATATTTAGTAATTGTTATTATAAGTTTATAGTTTTTTTATAAATTATTTTAAGTTTTTAGATACTTCTAGGGAGTATATTATTTTATCTTTTATAAGCTTCCTTATTACTAAATATAGAATATACTATATTAAGATAGTAACTTTAGTTTTTATTAAGTTCTCTCTACTACTTAGTATTTATTAGGTATTCTCTATTTTTCTATATTTATCCTAACTATAGGTAACTATAGTTATAATTATTACTATATTTCTAGTATCCTAATAAAGATTCTGCTTTTAGGAGGTTAAATATCTTCTACTTTTAAAGCTAGCTTCCTTACTGAAGTATCCTTCCTATTTCTATATTATTTAGATAAAGGTTTTTACTAACTCTAAGTTTCTTTAGACTTTTATAACTATTTTATAGATATCTACTAATAGTAATTTTATAAGTTAGAATTTATTTATAAAGGTTAATAGTATATTATAATATTCTATCTCTCTCTTTATATTATCTAGCTATCTAGATAGTCTATCTAGTAAGTGTATTATTTTAGGTTAATATTCTAAATTAAAATTAAATACTAAAAGCTTATAGATTTAGTAGGTAAGCTTTTCCTGAAGGTTCTATATAGAAACTATAATAACTTCTATTAATACCTAATAGTCTGTAAGAACTATAAACTTCTTAGAGAGGCTTATAAGATAATATCCCTAGTAGTCTAGATTCTTAATAATAGTAAATAATTCTTACTATTTTATCCTCTATTTTTACTTTACTTTACTAAATTTCTTTAAGTAGTAAGTAATAAGTTACTATTAACTTTCTACTAATTATAATAGAATCCTTAAGATAATTTTTTATAATATATCTATTTCTACTTTAGTTTCTTAAAGAGGATCTTAATATTAGAAAATAGTTACTAAATAAAAAGTATCTTATAGTATTATAAATACCTCTTATATATTATTAAGCTATAAAAATACCTTCTTCTCTATACTCTCTTTTAGGAGTATAGTAAATAATATTATTATTTTAGAGTATTTAGTAATAAACTTATAATAGAAATTATAGAAACTTAGAAATACTTAAAGTTTCTTAAATATCTCTAGTAACTTCTATTTAGTAATTATTTATATTCTAGCTAAGTTTATCTTAATACTTATCTAGATTATATTATAGTTTAGGAAACTAGTTTCCTCTATATAAAACTTATATTTAGAAAATTTTATAAAAAGATATACTTTATATAGTCTAGTAAGACTTTATAATAGGATATTAATATAATCCTCCTTAATTTTAATTATATAAATTATAATATTATCTATATATATTATATAGTAAATATTAAATAGTTTAGTGAGTATATAGTTAATATATATCTAAAATATTATAAGTATGTTTGTAAGACTGAATAGTATAATTATATATTTATAATAACTATATTTTATTCTAAATATTATCTTCTAATAGTTTTCTAGCTTAATCTTAATATAGTAGTAAGTATCTTTAAAGTTAATTTTCAAAATCTATATTACTTTATAAAATCTATCTAGAAGTTTACTAATAAGAAGTAGTAAATATTAGTTTTTAATTATAACTTTCTTAAATTCTCTATAATTAATATAAAAATATAAGGAACTATCTTTTTTTAGTATAAATAAAATAGATATACCTATTTTACTTATTAATAACTATATATAATTATTTACTAAATTCTCTATAATATATACTTATAATTCCTTAAGTTATTACTTACTTAGGAGGTAAATAAGGCTATATAGTAGTTTCTTATCTAATTCTAAGTTAATAGAGTATTCAGTATTTTTAAGTACTAGAATAGTTTTTACTACTATTTTATTAAATGCTCCCTACTTACTTAGTAGTTTCTTAGGGATATTCATAGTTACTATAATCTAATCTAATTCCTTTAATATTTTAATATAGACTTCTAAATTATCTCTTACTTTACTAATATAAAATATATAAGTAATCTTATTATTCTTAATAATCTCTTAGGTAAATATCTCTAATTTAGTTATAAATATATATTTATAATATTATATATTTATATAGATATTAATTATAATATTCTCCTAATTTATAGAATATTAGTTTAGTAGAAAATCTAAATAACTTTTAAGCTAGTAAGTTTTAGTGAATAGTTAGTATATTTTCTAGAAGTATTTTTTTAAGTTTATAAGGAAGAAAGTTAACTAATAAGCTTTCTTTAAGATTAATATTAATTTATTAAATCTTTTAAATACTAACGTTTCTATATTAACTAGTATTAAATATAATATCTTAGTTAACTTTTTATTAATAAGATCTATCTGTAAATATAAGTTTATATTTATTATTATTTCTTATTTTTTTACTTCTTAGAGAATAATTACTAAGTTTTTAACTATCTTCCTAATAAAGACTAATTTTTTAGTTAGTATAGAGATTATTAGTTATATCTCTATATTTACTTATTTCTCTAGTTATTTCCTATATAGGAGTTAGTATTAATAGCTTATATTAATATTCAGAATCTTGGTGTATTCTGCTTTTAGGTAGCTAGTAGTATTAAGTTAGCTTCTATATTACTATAGTATTATATAGCTCTATATTCTATCTTACTATATATAAAATAGGTTTCTGGAGTCTGTAGTATAGCTAGAGTATATAAGGTTCTCTATATTAAGGTTAGTATAATATTCCTTAAGTTTTTAGTATTAAAATGGCGTCTAGTAGATATTAAAGATATAGAGGGGGTAGTTTTTCTTAGTATCCTTAAAGTTAAGGCTAATTAGAATATTTATATATCTAAATAGGGTTACTTATATTTTCTATCTCTTATTAACTTACTACTATATTATTACTTAAGCTCCTATAGTTATTCTGCTTCTATTATAACTTCTTAAGTTTTTAGGAGGGAAACTTTAAATCTCTCTATCTCTCTCTTTAAGTTAGGATATAATCTATAGAAGAAGATAAAAACTTCCTCTTTACTTTATTTAAATCCTAGAGTATTTAGATTCTAATAGAGTACTAACTATTTAGTATAATATTATATTAGTAATTAGTACTTACTTTATTATATTTCTTTAAGTTTCTATTAGTATAGTTACTTTTATATTTCTAGATTAATATACTATTAGTAAATAAATATAATAAAGTTAGCTTATATAAGTTTATC
>MASP02001138.1:0-11805 GCA_001693025.2 Colletotrichum lindemuthianum | reverse complement strand
CCCACTTTAGTGGGTGACGAGTCTTCGAGTTCCAATTAAAGTGGGGGCGGGCACGGGTAGCTACCATTAGGTAGGCGAATAAAGCGAGGCGAAACGAGCTGAAGTAAGGTCACGTCGGTCTAGCACTTTGGGCTTGACGTCGCGCCTCAATCAATCCTCCTGTTCTCTGTGCTCACCTACCAATTTCTCAACCTGGAACATACAACGCCCACAGGCTCGAAACTGCCCTCTTTTCCTTGCTTCACGTCGCCATATCGACGTCCAGGCTTTCCAATGGGTTGAACAGACTGGCCAAATCTGCGCCGCGATCCCCAGCTCGTCACGCTGCTCCGTACCAAGAGTGGGCAAAGCTCTTCTGTGCGCCATTCCGTTTGTTATTCCAGTCCCGACAAGCGCCGCGGTAGCAACGACAATTTCAAGTGGAAAGATCAGGGGTCGACAGAAGGACAAGGCGAAATTGTCGTTGGATCCACAGCTGCCATGTGTCTCTATGTATGTCTTTCTGGTGTTAACTGAGCAATCTGTCACCACTCCCTTGCAATCGTGCTCGTTCTGCATCTTGCATTCGCCGAGAGTCTTATGGTCTCGGCTGACACTGCCTTCAGCTTCGTCACCGTAGAGCACCCGAAGGCGCAAAGCCTCACAAGAAGCGCGCCCTCACAATGCCTCTCTTCTCGACCACTAATAAGGCCTCTTCTGCTACGCTCAGGCAGATGGTAAACTTGACGACTATCCTATCGCCTACCGATCACGGCTTTCATCTTCAGCGTAACAGCCCGATGCCACTCATCAACATTATCAATGCCGAGGGCGCCACCGAGCCTCCATCCTCTTCCTCCTCCGATCCCAAAGCTCTGACGTGCACGTCTTCAAACTCGTATGACATCGTCATCAGTCTGGCCATGCAGAACCGCCTCAAAAAGGTCTTTGATGATCTGCGTTCCCGCCGATCTTCCATATCACGTACGCCTTACATAACACGCGACCAATTCGTTGTATTCCTCGAGAGCACCCAAAGCGAGACCGACGTCGAGCATATACTTGCGGAAGATAAGGAAAGATACAGTCTGGGCGAATTCCTTGAGACATGGTGGCGGCATTTCGGCTGGGATGCGTGCAAGCCCCTGAAAGCTGAAGAGAAGGACCTGGGGCGGCCTCTCACCAACTACTTCATTAGTTGTAGTCACAACACGTACCTTGAGGGCAACCAACTTGCGTCCAAGAGCTCCCCAGAAGCGTACAAGACGGTACTATTCTACCTAACATCCTTAGCATATTTTTCTGAAAGCTGCTTACATACCCTCGCAGGTCCTCCGAAGAGGATGTCGCTGCATAGAAATTGATGTTTGGAACGGAGATACCCCTATCGCGACCACCGAAAGAACTCGGTCTCCCAGACCAGACCATTCAAGAAATCTCTCTGGCTCGTCCTTCCCGAACGTCGCCGCAAGTTTGAAAGAACATGTGGAGGAGCTCATAGGTGGCGAACGGACTAATCACAATCATGGCAGCCACAGTAGGAGCGTCAGCGCTGCTAGCAGGTCGCTTAACCCGAACGACAGTACCGCAGCACTGGGCCCAGGCGCTTCGGTTGAATCTCTGGACGATACCCTTCGACCCTCATCACAGGGCAAGTCTCGGTTGCCTTACCCCAAGGACGAACCTATTGTAACGCACGGTTGGACACTCACGACGCCATGCGGATTTCGCGAAGTCTGCATCGCTGTTCGCGAGTCAGCTTTTGAGACCAACGAACTGCCCATCATCGTGAGCCTCGAGGTCCATGCCGACACGGAACAGCAAGGAGTCATGGTCCGAATCATGAAAGAGGAATGGGGTGAAATGTTGATCGACAAGTCGTGGGAAGGCATCGACCCGCGTTTTCGTCTGCCAAAGCTTGAAGAAATGAAGAAGAAAATCCTGATCAAGGTCAAGAAGGCGCCGCATAAAATTGAGGTGCCTCCAAGCACCTCATCGCTCTCACCTGTCCATGCCAACGACGAAGATGCCTCAAGTTCCGAGGACGAACGTAATCACGCACCACAAACACCCGCCATTCCTACCGAACAGAAGGACATCAAGGTTGCCGTGAGCCAGGCCCTCAGCAGCCTGGCAATTTACACTCACAGCGAACACTTCAAGAGCTTTGAGACACCCGCGGCCAAAAAGCCGAGCCACATCTTCTCGATAAGCGAGAGCAAGATCCTCGAGCTGCACACAACCAAGGCTCGCGAGATGTTTGCTCACAACAAAAACTTTTTCATGCGGGCTTTCCCCAACGGCGCACGCGTGGACAGTTCGAACCCAGACCCCAGCCTGTTTTGGCGAAAAGGCGTCCAGATGGTCGCGTTGAACTGGCAATACCTAGACGAGGGCATGATGTTGAACGAGGGCATGTTCGCAGACGAGCTAGGCTGGGTCCTCAAGCCCATCGGATATCGCAGTTCGGACAAGGATACGTCTACCGAGGTCGACGCTGCACCACAGGGCGACCTGGACCTAACAGTGACGATTATCGCCGGTCAGCATGTCTGGGATGCAAGTTCATCAGAGAGCGACAACAACCGCAGCGGAGACAGCCTGCGTCCATTCGTCAAGTGTGAGCTCCATGTCGAGATTGGCGCCGCTGACGGCAAAGCGGCCGACGAGGACGATTTCAAGCTGAAAACTGCCTCCAAAAAGACGGACCATCCGGAATGGGAAAGCGGAGGGCGGCTGCAATTCCCTAAAATCTCGAGGGTTGTGGAAGAGCTGAGTTTCCTGAGGTACGATGTTTCTGTCTTCCCTCTCGTCTTCCCCCGCCTCTCTTTTCTTTGACCGTTACGCGCGGCGTATTCGACCTTTGGGCAGACGAGATGCACAGCAAGTATACCTTCCGACATGTGACGAACCCGGGCCTGATGGCCTGATTAGACCTCGGACGGCATTTGGTCACTCGTTGCACTGGCGTCATGGTCGCGCGATATTGCTTTGACGTGTGGTGTGACGATGAAGGGGGCCTATTAAGCCTCCTTGGCCGGCAGTGTTGCCGGTCCGTCCCATAGCATCCCGTCGACAGCCCGTGGCGAAATTACCGTTGCTCGCCAAGGCAAGCGTTGTGTACCGCTGCGTCGTGCCGTCATGACAGGTCCGGATGCTGTGCAACGTTCTCGCACTTGCGCGTTGGGGCGTAAGAAATATCGTATTCGGTATAAACTGGCTGACACCATATCGCTCTCCAGGTTCAAAGTCGAGGATGACCCTCATTTCGGCGGTGACGAGTTGTTGTCATGGGCTTGTATACGGCTCGACCGTCTCTGCTCGGGCTACCGCTTTGTTCGACTCATGGATACCAAGGGGCGCCCCATTGAGGGCGGCAAACTGCTCGTCAAGATCGACAAGGTTGTCAGGTGATGAGCTTTGTCGCTTCCCTTTCGATCATCTGAACGAGGGGGCCAAATTTCTCATATTCATCTACCATCTTGCGATAAAATCTAAGATTCAGAGCACACCAGCTACGCTCCTGAATGTAGCAGTGACGGCTCCTTTACTCGGCGGCGGAGCCAGTCGCCCCTATCTCTTTTTGTATAGGTCTATAGTGCATTTTGTCTTACGTCTCTGAACTGGAAATTGCGTGGGAACGGGCGGGCGGGGAAGGCATTGCCGCATTGGCGTTGGGCGTATGAAATATTTGTGATACATGAAGACCGGGGCTTGCTTCCGTCGCCTTTTTCCACCTGCTTGCAGAAGAGGCGTGTTCATTTGGTCTTCTCGTACGCATAGCAGTCTGCAGAGGCTGGGTCTCAAAACTTGTGGGTTTTCTGAGGCTTGGTCACATGGCAGCGTCAGGCAAAAGACACCAAGAAAGCCAACGTGGGTGCCGTCATTTCGGTATCCAGGATATCTCAGACCTTTGCTCTTGGCCTCGACTTCATTTGTGATTTCGTTGCCCTCCACATACCTCGGGCTCTTCACTAGTGTCTGTTTCCTTCCCCCACCAAAGGTTGTTTCCTAGCCACGGTTCAGAAGTTGTTGAGAATCCCTCCACTAGGCGCCAACAGCGTATACCATCAAAGTACAATACCTCGCTTAGGACGATTATCATTTACTTCCATAGCTTTGTCCAAAGCAACGTAGGGTAGTAAACCCTGATGGCCGACGTGCATCGCCGAGACGGCAGAGAAACGAACAGAGGGGCGCAAGAGGGAGGGGCATAAGATCGAAAAGACGGTGACACTGACACAACTGGGAAGAATACTTTCACACCCCAAGCTTTCAGGAGGCTCTCAAAAGCGTTGAAGCCAGTCGGGGAAAGCGGCATCCATCTCTCGTGACCCTCTCTGTCTGAATGCATGTCTTTGGGCCCCGCCTCATCGTCGAGCCTCTGGAAACACTGCTTTCTTCGTGTTGCAGCCTGTCGTGACAGAGTTTAAGCTAATCACAGCGTAGCCATCGTTGGAAGCCGCGTACACGCGTTGCTTGTCACCGCCATGCTGCCATGTCGCAGGAGAATATCATTTTCAGGCAAGTTTGGATGCACCTAGCTAAGCAACATCTCTCTGTCCAACCACAGTAGCCAGCCAATGCAACATTCGCCACGTTCCGCGGCGGAAGTGTGTGAATCGGATGGCGGGAGGGGTGGGGTGGGTTGACAGTCCCGACACTTGCCATGCACAAAAAGTTGTGATGAAGTTTTGGCTTGTCGACTGTTGTCGTCATCGCCGCCATTTTGGCATTGCACTCAGTCCCAGAGGTGGGACGCCTCGATGCCACCCACTCGTGCCATTGAACGGCTCTTTGTACACCTTCTTTGACGCTCCAAGTCATTATCGTGCCTGATATAGCGCGATTCCCATCAACTGCGATCTCACGAGACGTGAGGTGCGAAGTCTTCGCAGACAATCGCGGTGTTCGTCGCCTACCCAGCTCCGCGTGATTATGTTCTGGTCCGTGTGAGATTTATCAAAAACGTCGTCGTGCTGTCAGGAGCGAAGTTTGCTTCGGTAGCCAGGCGCTGTATGCCACCACGTGCCAACGCCCCAAGGCTGTCTTTGGCGGCCGTCCTGACTCTCTTACGTTTCCCAACATAATGCGGTTGGAGTTATCAGAAGGTGCTACTCCTCGGGAACGACCGCCCCTCACCCATTGAGGCGGTCCAGGCCCTACTGCCTGGTAGCAGCCGCAGCTCGTCTGACAAAGTGCTGCTCCTTGGGCGCATCACTACCGCGGTGCTCCGATTGGTGGCTCGTTGCACGAAGCAGGGATGGTCTTATCGAACGCTGGCGACTTACAAAAAAGACACACAAAAAGAAGGGTGGGACACTGAAAAGACAGACAAAGAGATAGACAAAGAGAGAGAGAATGGAGGGGGGAGGAGAGAATGAGAGAATGAGAGAAAGAGAAAGGGAGAGAGAGAGAAAGAGAGAGAGAGCGTTGGAGAGCCTCGATCTCCCGTCTCCCGAAACCAAGAGCACCCGTCGAGTAGCCTTGGGGGCTGTTGCTAAGGAAAAGACGGCCGAAGGGGGGTGCGGCGTTAGCGCCTCCGTAGCCGTTGGCTGCAAGATTGGTGATCTTTGACGCAGGAAAAGCAAAGTTGTACAAGACATGCCAGCCGGGCTGCATGTTGCAGGCAGTCTCGTGAAACTGCCGAAAGGAAGCACACATCTCGTGGCGTGGTGTAGTCTGAAGACTATGTTCGAAGTGTGAGTCGTGCAGTTAAAACGAAGGGAAAAAAGGCTACTTGGTCATATATCACAGAAACGCACTCTTTCAGTCAAGGTGCCTAGTCCGATCGTGGAGCCTGCTCCGAAGATGAGACAGAACATATCCGTAGTCTGCACACCGTGGAAACAAGTCCTCAACCATTTCGGTGTTTCCCGTGTCAACAGGAGGGAAGCTTGAACGCTGTAGCTTCTTGGTGTGACACCAAAAGCAAACGGAAAGACGAAGGCAAAGAAGAGTCCGTGACAATCGTATCGACGACGTGGCAGCCCGAGACAACAAAGACTCACTCGCTTCCACGTCGCAAAGGTCGACAAAATAAAGTTGACAGGTAACCTGCTGCAGGATTGAGACAGCCGCGTAGGCTTGGTTACTTCGAAGTGCGGAAGCTAGGGCGGTGTAACGAGCCGGGGCAGTCCACGGAAGGGAGGGGGGGCTTGCTTACTTGTGAACCACGAACACGACGCAGCCCAATAGCAGAAACAAAAGAGAGCCACAGTAAGAAAATATAAAAAAAACATGGCCATAAGCAACGGCCAGCTGTTGCATGACTGAGACATGCGCATGTCTTTGTGGCCTCGGTACGTTGCTGAGCGGTGCGGAGGCCCATCATCGAGATTGGGAGTCGATCACGGCGTCTACACAATGGATGGGACGGTATCGTCGGCGTTTGTGGGGGCGGTGTTCAAGACGCACCCCCAAGTCGTATTGTTGCTCTCTGTTGCACGACGGGCCATGTGTCACTGACCGAGTGACATAACGATAGCCCAGTCCCAGCAGTCTGGTCAGCTAGCCGGGATGAATGCCAGTGGTGTGAAGATTTAACCGAGATTTTGGTGCCGAACATGGAGGTGATCAGGAGATTGACGGAGGGATCGATCGTGGATCTTGCGGCGCCCTAGCCCCGGGCCCAAATAGAGAGGACAAACGCCCACGAAGCCCCCGGGCATTGCAAGCCAAGCCTCAAACGCACTCATTTACCAGACATGCCGGCCAATGTAGAGATGGTTGCGATGAAGCCCAATTGCCACGTTTTCAAACGATGACTGCAAAACTAGAGTGTTTGATGGGGCATTCCTCTCCCTTTCCCCCTCGTCACACGTCTTCGCGGCTAATTGCAGAGCAGACCATGCAGGTTGCCTCACCGCAGGGAAGCTTTATTCGTATCCAGACATTCCCTTGACAAAGTCGCCGCTGCGAACGCATGCATCATCCCGCTCCAATGGCAGAATCATCATCGTTTGTTCAGTCTGACAGGTGGTACACGCTTCATGAGAAAGCTCGTCGGCCATTTGGCCCCGACGCCAACTTCGGCTTGGGTTCGGTGGAATACGTCGGGCCTGTGTTCAGAACATCAAGTCACCACGCCGAACCTACGTTGCCGTTGTCAGGTAGAGACGTCAAACACAAATCAATCCCAACCATCAGATGACTTTGGGTACCTGTCCCTGGCTTGGGTAATGGGTGCCACCCTGCCCAGAGGACATGTAGTTCAAACGACAGGTCACTTCCCGAGGCTCCATCTGAACGAAGTGGTTGGCGTACTGCAGTAGAACGGTGGTGTGTGGCGTGTCCGTGACCTGGGCGTAAGAGTTTGTCGAAGCTGGATCGACCTCGCATTTCTGTTTCTATTTGCGAAGTGACAGATCACACTGGCAAGATTGCATGGCCGATGTCTTCTCTGCAGGTATCCAAGGAGGCGCTAGTGGCGCTGCTTCATGTCCTTGCAAGTATGCCAAGTAGCATGCCGTCCAGAAGTCGTTGGGCCTCGAGGACATGAGGCGGCCGCAGGATGGTGCTGGGCCAGTGATTCGGGTGGCGGCGATGATTGAAATCGTAAATGACGACGATGACTGGCGGCTGGATGCCCCAAACGACACCTTCTATGTAAGCGACAAAGGTAAGGACATGAAACCAAGCCATGTGAAACCAACTTATGGACCAACGAGGGGCCTGGGCCGGTCCTGAAGCGATGCTGAACGATGCTGACGACACATAACGGACTCTGCCAGTGGCGGAATCTCTGCGTCTTTACAAGATTGTCGGTGAGCATCTTCAGGGTTTCCTTGCGGCGCTACGCGGGGTTTGCAGACAACTAGGAAGGTCAAAGGGACGAGTGCCAACGAAGACAATGGAGCATACTCATGGTAGTGACCCTTGCCTGGTCGTTGGACCGTTTCGGCCCAGTATTTCGGGGTATCCAAGTTGTACACGCGCAATTGCTTCGGCTGGTCGGCAGTCTCTCCGGACAATCAGGATAATCGCCCCCACCCCCCCAGACGTGAGACCTTCCAGCCTTGAGTTAGTATACTCCAATTGTGGCGAATGATTGGATGCCAAGGGAGGGGCATGATGGTGGCATCGTGGTGAGGCAGATGACACCTGATAGATGGTATTCCGCAGCGTGGCATACGTAGTCTCCGGTGTGAGGGGAAAAAACCGAAATGGATGAGGTCAAGGGCTTTGAACAGAACAGAAGGAAGGTAGTAGTATGGGATGTTAAGGTCCTTTGGACTCCGTACAGGCGAGCTTCTGTACCGCCCCCAATATGGGGTCAACATGAAGATGAGCCAACTACGGATGAACAAAAGTTGTTGCAGAATGGCACGCTAAGAGCAGCAGAGTGCTTCAGCAAGGTGGCTTCCATGGGCAAAAAGGGAAGTCAACGCATGCGAGTCTGCGAGATAATAAAAGCAAGCATGGCCCAGGCAACGGTTCAAAGGTTGAACAGGGACAACTGTTGGGGAAAAAGAAAAAATCTCGGCTACTTGTCTACCTGCCTAGGTAAGGTACTGCGTATACGGAAAGCCTGTACACCTTGGGCGGGGTGATTTCAGGGAGGTAGTCGAGGAGCCGGTCAGCGGAGACGGTCAGTGGTGAGCGGACGCTAAAAAGAAAGCATAGCGGTTGGTCATCTTCTTGGGGTGCGAGGGGGGCTATAGAAGGAGCATGACACCCACCCGCCTGCGCCTGGCGATGAGCAAAGGAAAGAAAGGTAAGCGCACTCAGCTGGTGTTTCATTGTTTCCATGTGTTGGGTAAAAGGAGCAATGTGGTAGAAGGACGTGAGAAAAGGAAAGCAATGTGAAGTGAAGGAGAGCGCGGCAACCGGCAACGGGGAAGAGTTCTTGCCGGAAAAGGACCGGGAGAGCCCTGGAGGAGGGGAGGGGGAGGAGGTTGGCCGAAAAAAGAAGGGACGGAGCCGGGCCCGAGTGATTGCTTGCACGCACGGGGCAGCACCGTCGTACGTTGCAGGAGAGGAAAGAAACGAGGGGGGAGATGAAGGGAGGAAAGAAGAAGCCAACAGGCCGAACAAAGGAAAGAGAGCCTCACCTCGCTTCACTGTCCGCCCGCCTCAATATAGTGACAGTCAAATACTGGCCATCCACTCCACTCATGTAATTCCTGGTCTGATTTGCTCAGCAAGCGCTTTCTACTTGCAAGTGTATGGGCACCTCGAGGCAGGCAAGGCACGGAGATGGCTTTGGCTACCCGGAAGGTATCCACCAACCTCGACACGTACAAGTAAGTACACTAAGTACCCAAGCACTCGGGTATCAGGGGTGGGAAAGGACGTTTTCTCGACCACCCGATGCAATGAAAACTGGCCATCCTTTTGATTCCCGAGTGCCAAGGTTCCTACTGCGTGCATGGCTGGAGCGAAGGATGCCAGCCAAGTTATTGACAAAAAAAGTGATACACATCAAGAGCATCACTCTACTTTACCACCAATTATCTATATAATCTCCTATTACTCTTTAATTAACTTTAGATTTATAATACTCTTCATTAATAGTGATTATACTAAAGTCAGAAGTATCGTAATTAGTCTATATATAAGCGAAATATATTAATGTAAACTTTGTGAGTATTTCTATGGGAAGTATATGGGTATATGGGGACTTTTGGGTTTTGTGTGTATCACTTTTTTTGTCAACAACTTGCCAGCTTCAGCCAGCTTCTTGTCACTCCTCAGCCCGAGCGAGATTGTGAAAACTGACAGAAAAACCGACCTTGTGTTTGCTAGCCTGGTTGCCTGGGTGCGTGACTTAAATTTGACATGTTTATGCGCGCTCCGTTTTTACCATGAGCTATACCTTAGGTCGAGACTGCATGTCAGGGCACTGGCGTGGCGTGGCGTGGCGAGGCGTGGCGTTGCAGGCCCGCAGTCACCTACCTAAATGTGATACCGCCCGCGATCCGGCAGCTGCCAAGTGAGATCCTGAACGTAAGGCACCTCAAACAAGGGGGGAAAAAAACACATTGTTTTCTCCCGTCTGATTCTCCCGACAGACGCAACGGGTCGCATGAACGCGAGAAGCTGATTTCGATAGTAGGTGCACAGCCAGAATGAAGTCATCTTGATAGTTACGCGTGTCCGGCACATTACGAAGCGCCTTCATGACCAATTGCACCACTTCCTTCCTCCAGTAAAACCCACCAATCAGGCTGTCGCCGGCCACCCAACCTAAGATACCAAGTGTAGTTGCGCGGCGGCTTCAACACCATGAGTGCCACCTGGGTCCCTACGGCGCTGTGTGTACTGGTAGAAGGACCTGTATCCGTACCTATGTATACATACCTCTTTACATAGGTAGTTACATAGGCAGTAATTACTCCGTACGCATGCTATGTATGCGTCTCAGGCATCCTTCCCCCGGGCCCCGGAAGAGCATGGCAGACCCACTCGGTATCAGCTGAGTAGCCGACCAATGAGGGCTGTTCAAACTGAGTAACGGAGGCTTTTGAACTGCAGATCCCTGACTTTTGATGATACTTCCCTCCCTCCTTCGTTTTCTTTTGCTATGCTATTCCAGATCAAAAAGAACTTTCCATTTAAATATGGATGGATAGCAAACACCGATTACATGCACGGTAGGTAGCATATTGCTCGGCTAGATAAGTGCGAGAAAAGTAATGGGTCAATCAGTTTCGTGGGATACTCGTTCGGTCCTCGATTGTCTTCCTGGGGCTCATCTCCATCTGCTTGTCCCGTCCATTCGGAAGCAGAGCCGCCCGCCCTTGTGTGAATACGAGTACTTCTCCTTCTGAAAGGATGTAGAAACACAAGCCTCACCCCGACGGTGCATTCGTCTGTACGGTTGTACTTGCCGAGCAGGTAGGGTAAGCCGTCACGGCCGTGTGGCTGCCTCACGAATACTCTACAATGGCCTGAACGGCGCTGGACCGAACCCTCTGCATGTATCTGTTTCTCGTTGATGTCTTTCTAGATGGATGTGTACTTGCGCGTTTGACTTGCCAAGGATTGCACTTTGCCATCAGCGTTTCGTCATGGACCCGGATCCTTCACTGAACAGAACGCTCCAGAAGGAAAACGTTTGCTTCAGGGGCCTGGCCTGGCCTGGCCTGGCCGTCCGCTCAACGTTCGTACGTACCTTACACAGTGAGGAGCCTGCTGGCTGGGCATGAGCATATACAAGTACAGACTCCCAACAGCCGCCTGCCCCATGCGTGCGTACGTACGAGAGTACAAGTATCACTGAGTACGTCATAGTAGGTAGTCCCGTCTGCATGGTGGGGGGGTGGTGATGGGTTGGGCAAGAGCTCGCCGCCGCCGGCTCGAATGACCAACATCAACAGAAGCCGCGACCAAAAGAAAATTCCCCGGGCGAATCCTGGGGCAGATCGAACAGAGCTCCGGAACGTCCACTCGCCTGGGTCATTCTTCTGCTCGCTCTCCCCCTCCGACGACCCCTGCTGCCTTAGTCTCTCGATCGGCTGCCCACCAGGGGACCCGATGGACGCGACTAGGGTCACAATCGATGTGATGCGATGGAGAATGGTAACGTGGATGGGGGGGTACTGGAATGGATGGAATGTATGATGGTCCATGATGGTAGCCCATCCGTCCGCAGCCTTGGGCAGATGAAATGACACCATGGACCGATGGCTCACTCGCCAAGTCGCTTCCCTTTCCTCTGCTTGTTGCTCTTCCGATGTTGCCTGGTCTAGTGGCGCGGTGCCTCGGTTGATTCAACTTGCTTTGCTTTGGATTGACTCGCGTTGCTTCCTCGTGTTCATTCCAACCCGGGGGGGGGGGGGGGGGGGGGGGGGGGCCCCCCGGGGGGGGGGGAAACACGAGGGG